>VMKM01002799.1:0-57287 GCA_008360985.2 Macquaria ambigua | reverse complement strand
TTTCCATTTTTGCCACCCGGGAGCCTATTTTCAGTATCATGCTCCACCTTTAAGCCCTTTTACACATTTTGAACAAAATTGTGAATTTTTCCAGTTTTGCCACTCGGGAGCCTGCTTTCAGTGTCATGCTTCACTCATAGGCCTTTCGGAGCAAGAACTGCTCATTTTGAACAAAATTGTGAATTTTTCTATTTTTGCCACCCGGGGGCCTTTTTTCAGTATCATGCTCCACTTTCAAGCCCTTTTCCACATTTTGAACAAAATTGTGAATTTTTCCATTTTTGCCACCCGGGGGGGGGTGAGATGGAATAAACCATGAGACAAAGACGGGTGTAAACAACTTTATTGTAGTTCACCATAGGTTGACACAGGTCATATACTCATTGAAATACATTTGTTTACACGTCTTAAGCACACACTCGTTGAAAAACAACAAAAGTCTTGTCCATTCCGGAGTCGTGGAAAGAAAGGGGTATCTGTAAGACTGCCGCGAGCCCGGAGACTACAACTCCTCCGTCTTCGCGCAACAGCACAGAATCACGTCCCCTGGAGATGACCAAGTCGCCTGGTTTAGCAATCCCCATATTATTTCGGTTCTCCGGCATGACAATCTCCATGGGTGGTCGGAACCAATTGCCCGAGTGTTGCCCAAAGAACCATCCTTCCCGGGATGAGTCTGAGTAGTCCTTATCCAATTTAATGTGAGTGTCGATGATCATAGAGCCCTTTACGTGTATGTCGCGTATAACCCCATTGTCATGTTTGATCTTGGTATAACCGTTTCTGCTTACATCAAACACGTCGTCGTCGTCGTAATCGTCGTCGTCGTCGTCATCGACGACTTCTTCTTCTTCTTGGGCTTGTGTAAAGTTAGGGGCCAGGACCACTACACCGTGTGACGTGACGTCGGGATCATCCTGATTGGTGTACACGACTACGCTTGAAAGTTCCTCCATGGCGTAGTGTAAACCAAGACCGCATCCAATTTCTTCCTCGAATTTAACCGAGGTTCCCTTGGACATGACCACTGTACCCTTCGATGTCATATGATCGTACTCTCCAAAGCGAACGCTGGTGTCATCTCTGGATCTGGCGTAGTGTAAACCAAGACCGTATCCAATTTCTTCCTCGGATTTAGCCGAGGTTCCCTTGGAGATGACCACTCTACCCTTCGATGTCATATGATCGTACTCTCCAAAGCGAACGCTGGTGTCATCTCTGGATATGACTAGATCCGTGTTGGATGATTCCATTTTGTCATCTGGGGTATTATGGTACGCGTGGGGTTTGTGCAGGTTTGCATGGATCAGGATCGCAAACTCGCCTTCGACGGTCACATTATGGAGATCGTTCATCATTGGCGCGCTTTTATTTTTCCTGTTGGTAAGCACCACATCCACAGAAACTGAACCATCGTAGACGGTGACCTTAGGCTTTACCTCGGCGATGCTCATGTCTGTAGCGTAGTGGTGGAAATGTGAGTTAGGAGTTCCCAGTACACCCCAGTACTCGACCTGGGTTGGACTGTCCTTCGACTCTCCGTTGACTCGACCTGGGTTGGACTCTCCGTTGACTCGACCTGGGTTGGACTGTCCTTCGACTCTCCGTTGACTCGACCTGGGTTGGACTCTACGTTGACTCGACCTGGGTTGGACTCGCCTTCGACTCTCCGTTGACTCGACCTGGGTTGGACTCGCCTTTGACTCGACCTGGGTTGGACTCGCCTTCGACACTCCGTTGACTCGACCTGGGTTGGACTCACCTTCGACTCTCCGTTGACTCGACCTGGGTTGGACTCTCCGTTGACTCGACCTGGGTTGGACTGTCCTTCGACTCTCCGTTGACTCGACCTGGGTTGGACTGTCCTTCGACTTTCCGTTGACTCGACCTGGGTTGGACTCGCCTTCGACTCTCCGTTGACTCGACCTGGGTTGGGACTCTATTTTCGATAGGACTCCGTTGTCTCACCAATTGTTGGGTTTCGATGAGTTGGACGATTCGGCCCAGGCGGTTTCGCTTTCGAATGATGTATATATAAGGGGAACGTGAGCTGTGTGATACTCACGGGGTCTACTGTACTGACTAGGGAACGGGACAAGATATGAATTCTCGGTTGGTGACCTTGACAGCCTTTCTGTTTTCTACTACCCATGGATTGCACATGGACCAAGGGCCTCTGCACAAGGGCCTCAACGAGCTTGATGGACAAGTGGCCTAACCTTCACACGATTACCGTAGCTTCTCCCATGCTGAGCCGCAGGACATGCAATTGGAACATGATGGGTTGGGCGCTCGGAGACTACGGACAGCATCTATGTATGATCAACATGGAGTCGAAAAAACGCACTGAATACACCAAATCCTCTTGGGCCGAGACTTTTCCATGTGTACTCGTCAGGGGTTCTCCGCACACCACGTGCCAAGGTGAATTACCCGTAGGTGCCAATGAACGAACCTGGACAATCTCTGACCTAAACATGGGACCTCCTACACGTTGGACGGGACCCTTTCCTCCGGCCCCTAAGAGTCCCACGAACGAATCTACTCGAGTTGACAAGAAGCTTAACTGCGAGAGTCTTACCAGATTAGCTGTGGCCAGATTCATACAGCGAAGCGGGGTGTACGTCGGTGAAGGATCGTTGTGGTGTCAATCTTACAATAGCGGATTTTACATAGGAATGGATGGCCCCGATGGCTATTGGGTCAGTGTACACGCCCCTGCTGATCGCCCGGTGACTTTGACCTCAAAGAATGTATCTTGGGAGGCTGGGTTCCAGAACCGAACTCTTGTGGTCTCTATGGACGGGCAGTCGCTGCGGTATACCAAGAGGCTGTTAGGCGGAGAACGTTTAAAACTCCAGGGAAAGATGCGCACCATTACGCTGGGTGATCACACCAGAACCAAAGAACCTAGGTTGTGTCCTCTGACTGCCATGAACGGCGCTTGTTCTGCCATGAACTCATTGTCTGATAGCGAGAGGGAGACCCTGGGTAACGTGACCGGGTTCAACGTCGACATGTGGTACCCCTACGAATATAAAGGTACGGTTGTCATGACGGGATACATCGTGGGGACTGAAGGTGTACTCCATGTATCATACTCGGCCTCCATATTGGACAAAGACGAACAAGCGTGGATGGAACTACCGCTGGATGCATGGACCCGTTGTAACCATCGTTTATACAGTTTCTCTGACTGTTCGGACCTTCCAGTTGGAGCGCCCATGGTACGTCCCTATTACCAGGGACGAAATGCGACGCATTACAAGTTTCTGTAGTCGCAGTGACTGACTACAGATCACTCGTATGATTCCTTGTATTGTTGTCATCCGATTCTCTTATCATCCTACGTCCTTACCTCTTCATATGTGTGTCTTTCTATAATGGGTCTTTCGTATAGTCATCATTATTTGTTCATACTCACTCATGTATAATCTTCATACTCAACATTTATGATCATAATGTTCGTATTGTTAAAATGTATGTTCTTCATATTGTCATATACCAGTGTTTCTTCGGACCTCATGGTGTGTTGTGGGAATGAAATAAAGACATTGCAACAAAAGTCCCCTCGTACGCTTTCTTTATTACACACTCTACCGTAACAAGTATCTGTCTGTATGCGCATCCAAGCGTGTGCAAGTCCTCTCTCACGGTGAAAATAAACCGATTCTCCATGCTGCCAATTGTAGTCCCCAAGATCCCCTTGCACACTCTCGGCACTCTCATCTTACTACGAGAGTCGAGTCTAGCTTATTATCATAATGTTCACATCGTTAAGGTCCACATGCGGGGAAGCAGCAGCCCCCCCCATCGTTTGTCGGCGCATTTGCCTTGTACTTTCGATCACCCGCCGCCTCCTATACCCAGCAGACTCCGCCTTGACTCGACTGATTATATGTATATACTTATGCAACGCCTAACGCACAACGCCTACACCAGGACCACAACGCCTACACCAGGACCATGGCATACGTGACACCGCAACAATTCGAATCCCTCCGTTACGCTAGCACCGCACGCAAAGAACCGTGGGGAAACTGGGCTCTACTCAATAGGTCATGGAATCAATTTCTGGAATGGTTGGGTGACCGCTGGTGGGGCTCCGTGTCTCAAGGCCCGAACGATACTGTTGTTCGCCAGGACATCGGATCTGTAGTCATCTCAAAACATTATGATGAGTTAACCGGAGGACTATGTGCAATTACAGCAAAGACCCAAGTAGGCATCACTAGGTGTACGGTGTTCATCCATAAAGGTATCCTCAGATGCACAGATATTGTCGAATGGGAATATCTGAGTCTCATCGTAATGATAAACGCTATCCTGGATAAAATTACAAACGGACACCTGATCGCCAAACCAAAGGAGCTACAAGACAACCCAAACGCATTTGCCGTTGCAGATGCAATACACGAGATGAATAAGATGGTGATTCTAGGTACGTGGTGGGGATATATGTGGTCATCAGAACACGCAGAGGTGCTATATGACCTACAAAAGATAGAACACGGAACCCCAGCCGCTGCATTGTGTTATATGGACGAAACCGAGGTGGGTTACCTCTTCGGAATCGTAACCGCACACGGGCGGCAATATGATGTAAAACTCAGCGCTACGGGCTTCGAGATCACGATTCAAGGCAATGTGTTTACATTCACAACAATTGTCAAGCTACTCAGTCATTTGAGTACAGTCGCAAAAATCACGTTTGTGAAAAGGCCATTTCCCAGCTTGCAAGAGATGTGCAGGCGTAGGATTGAAAGACACCAGGAATCAGGTAATGAGATAAATATCCCATTGCATCTCAAAGACTTCATGTTGGAGAGTCCTACCCGACCTGACTCATCATGGTAACACACAATACTTATGCAACGCTTAACGCACAACGCCAAAACAAAAACCATGGCATACGTGACACCGCAACAATTCGAATCCCTCCGTTACGCTAGCACCGCACGCGAAGAACCGTGGGGAAACTGGGCTCTACTCAATAGGTCATGGAATCCATTTCTGGAATGGTTGGGTGACCGCTGGTGGGGCTCCGTGTCTTAAGACACACTTGTGTCTTTTATGAACAGACCTGAAATACGTGGGGGTGCTGTTATCATCTCAGCATACACTGTCAGCTCAATCAGATACAACGCATTGTGTTCAGTTACGATAAAGACCCGCCATCACGTCATGATAGTGAATGTGATCGTCAGTTATGGCGAATACAAGTTCAGCGACCAGGTATATAAGGGATACCAGAATGCAATTACCATGATTGAAGAGTTGCTTCCTACAATCAAACAAGGTAAACTGATGTCTAAGCCACAGGAGATAATCCCTGGTCCCGCATCTAGTAGCCGTGTAGTGGATGAGATGCGCAGCATGATAACATCACTGGAAAACGCGTGGTGGGGGTTGTCAAATGGTAACTCCAGAGTATGGTCAACAGAGCATTTGGAGGCACATGATGACCTAGAAAGAATGAAGATGTCATACAATAACCCTGCTGCAGTTGTGAGTTACATGGAGGGCAACGGACCAGGGTACTTGTTCGACATTATAACCACGGACAAGGACAACGTACACAGGGTATACACCAACGGAACCGGGTATACTCTTTCAAAGGAACCGAGATCAGTCAATGGATTGGCAACCAATGTACGATTTCCCACCATCAGAGACGTACTGGACTACATGAGAACACAGAAAAAGGTGACCTTCGTGGGAAGACCGGCTCCTGCGCTCAAAGACTTGTGCAGAACCAGATTGTTTAAAACTGAAGAACAGGTCGATGTTCCACCTGGTCTACGTAACTTCATGAGGGCAAGTCCTCATTTACGGGACCCTTGGTCGGAAGAGCAGTCACAATGACATCCTCAATAAAAACAGCGATCCTAACGTGTGAATGGATCTTTATTAACATGAATCTTAACGGAATGAGATGGAAGACAATAACAACAAAAGAAAAAAAAAAGGGGGGGGGGGGGTAAATCAGTACCATAATACAACAAGGTCCACATGCGGGGAAGCAATGTTCGTCGTATTGTCATGTACCAGTGTTTCTTCCGAACTAACTGTGTGTTGTGGGAATGAAATAAAGACATTGACCTCGTACGCTTTCTTTATTACACACTCTTTATTTAGGAATATATGAAATGAAGCATGGTTAGGTGTAACAGTTCGACCGTAACAAGTATCTGTCTGTATGCGCATCCAAGCGTGTGCAAGTCCTCTCTCACAGTGAAAATAAACCGATTCTCCATGCTGTCAATTGTACTCCCCAAGTTCCCCTTGCACACTCTCGGCACTCTCATCTTACTACGAGAGTCGAGTCTAGCGACCTCCTCGATAGTCCTGTGGTAGTCTGACTCTCCACAGTGGGTGAGCTCTAGCTCGCCTGGTTCAACTCGGGCGCTGATGAGCGGATTAAGTATGCCGCTGACTGAGATTAGTCTATGGGAATTGGAGTTGGAGTTGTCCTCGGGGCATGCGACCTTGGTAAACATGCAGCTAGGCTCCCCCTTCTGATGTGACATCCTCGTCACGTTCGGGGGGTCGAAGGAACACATTCCGTATATGTTCATGAAGTCATAGGAGGCGGAGACCGTGCTCGTTTTTTCAACGTGCTCTCGCACCAGAGCCTTAATGTCCGAGAGCGCTTTATTCCTGAGTTCACAGTATAGGCGTCTGTACTGAGCATCGAGGTCACCGTGTCGCTCTTGTGACGTGTTGTCTTCCCGTTCGTTCTGTAACCGGGGTCTCTTGCCGAGCGAAGGCTCGGCATCCCGAGAGCAAGCTGTCCGCGTGCTCAATTCCTCCCAACGAGGCAGTTGCCCGTAACATGCTTTGATGGCAGTCGCTACGAAGAACAGTTCGGGAATCCCTTTGTCTGACACCCCGTGCCCCGGGCCGCACGTGGACATAATAAGGTACGACGTCTTTCTTCGGTACCTGATGGACGAGCTGCAGTGCGAAGCCGCGACCGAACCCCAACTCTTCAGCGAAGCCTTAATAGAGTGTCTGGTGAAGCACATAGAGTTGATCTCAAGTCCTCGCGTTTGGTCTCCTAAAGCTCGAGCCTATGTTCAGTTTGAGCAGCTCTAAGGCCCAGCGGCCCCACGGTGGTTCAGTTCCTGGGGAAGTTACTGCCCGTGTACTGCAGGCTGTGCTTAATGTCCCAGTGCCACGACCGCGCCAGGGATGCAGCGCGGGCTTTGCTGGTTCGCCTGACGAAATCGAGGGACTTTAGGAATGAGGTGGCCGAATTCGAAATCAGGACCCTGGAGTACGTGATAGACAACCTCTCTGCGGCGCCTCCCTCGGAATGGGGAGAGGTGTGTCGGTCTTCCGACGTTTCGGCTGAGACTAAGATCGCAGTAGAGCTCCTCTGGTCTCATTTGGTACTAGTGTACGCTGGCCATCGTAAGCTCCTGATGTGCAATCTGGAACTCTTCTTCGTCAGACCCCAAGACTCTCTGAACCTGTGTCCGCGCGAGCTTAGGGCCGGTCTATTTGTGCACGGTAAACATGAACCGTTCTCTCAGCGCAAGGACCGCTGTCGAAGACAGCAGGCTTCATGCGGAAGATGTCCCGTTCTGCCGCTCGATTCGGACCCCAGGTCTAAGAGGAAAGGATCCAGACTCACTGCTGTCAACCGACTATTCGAATCTCGAGTGTCCCGTCTTTGCTGGCTGGGAGCCCTGTGGCTCCTGGACATCGAGTGTAACAAGGGCACCCTTCACTGGCTTTACAAACCCGAACCGCACAGAGCATAACCCGACCGTGATCAGTCGCACGGAGTCGCAGCCCGCCCACCACCACGTAGTCTCTCCTCGTATGACAAACGAAACGCTCCGGGCTGCAGGTAGCTGCGTGGTGGAGTTGGAGAACAACGTGCTCCTCCACGTGCTACACGTAAACACCGTAGGTAATCAAAAGTTCAACGCGACCGTATTCTCCAAATGTCTCCGAAAGTACGCCCTGATACAGTCCAACACCACGAAAACCAGGCTGCTCAGCAGACTTAGGTTCGTGTCGGACAAGAAGAGGCTGTGCTCTCAACACGGATACAAAAACACCCGCATAGAGTTCTCGTCCAACCCCAGCGCCAACTACACCTCCAATGCCAAGTACCTGCTACAGCCCTACTTCAGAGGAGCGTTCGAGACCATCGCCTTATCGCAAGGAACCTGCATGGTGTCAACGAAGCCCTTCACGATTAGCAACGAGAACCTGACCTGTTACATGTACGGAGTGGCCAACCCTTTGACCGTGGTGATCTGTATGAAGAACACGCAGAAGCATTTTCACACGCCCTTCTTCTTTTCGTCCGTGAATGTGGCCGGGGAGGAGACCAGACACCAGCTCTTCTCGTCTATGTCGCGGCCGAGGAGCTCCCGAAGGCGCTTGGTAAAGTGGCCAAGCTGGTGGAGATGCACGTGCATCTCAACAAGCTGTGCTGCGAGCTGACCCAGGAGCGGCGCGGCATGTTGACGTCGCGGGAGAAGATGTGTCTGGTCTACCTCACCGAGACGTACTTCATACAAGTGAGAGACCGTAGTCAGCCCAAGTACTGGCCTGGGTACAGAGAGGCCGTGAGAAGCGCGTTCTTGGAGCGCTACCGTAGCAGTCTCTCTTCGTTCCAGGATAAGGTTCTCACCAATTACCATCTAAAGAACCCAGAGTTTATCCACATGGTCCCGTGGCTCCTCGATAATCCGAGCGCTCTGCATGAGAAAATGATAGTCGCGCACGAGGCGTACCTGAGAGAGGAG
This sequence comes from Macquaria ambigua, assembly GCA_008360985.2. NCBI lineage: Eukaryota > Metazoa > Chordata > Actinopteri > Centrarchiformes > Percichthyidae > Macquaria > Macquaria ambigua. Next base: position 48,519 of record VMKM01002799.1, on the reverse strand, counting down.
GGTAAAGTGAACGCCAGAGTGGAGCTGATCGCCACGATCGAAGATCATGTCGACCAAAACCCGAACTGTTGCCCTCCCCGTGGGTTCCCCAGCTACAAGGACATTGATTTTAAGGACCTCGGATACAGCGAGCGGACGCTTCGACTTGCGTTAAGGAAATCTCGCTGTCCCACGGCAACCCGAGCTTCGAAAGGTGGGAAACGCATCGACTCCTCTGTGGCTAGAGTGCTCGCGACCAATGCAAGACATACTTAAAGAGAGCGTGTTGGGGGGGGGGGGGGGGGGGGATGTAGACGAGAGATCCGTCACGTCAAGTGCCCATGTCAAGTGATACCTCAACCAGCACCGGTAACTAGAGCATCTGTTCTAAGGGTATGGGATATAACAAACAGACACTTTGAATCGCTACTGGCAAGCGCGGAACGGTCCGCTACCAACAGTAGGGCCGAGATCAACATACAGTCTCAGGTCAAGGAGCTGCGAGATGTAATGGGTGCGTGTAACAGGCGGTTGGAGACCATAGAGGCTTACATATCGGAGCTGCAGAAACAGGAGCCCGGCGCTCTGCACAACCATCCGAGGCGACAGACGCCGTGCTCGGAATTGGCAGGAGAATGGCATTTTCTCTACATGGAAGATAACAGCATGTTCGGCTACATGAAGCTGGTTCCAGAAACTGTCTCGGTCGCTAGCGAAAACAGTCACGGGGGGGGGTCTGCCGCCATAAAGAGAGCCGAATTCACTATTCCATCGGCGGTGCTGAGAGAGGCGAACGAGACCGTTGGTGATTCAGCTGAGCCCGATCGCTGTCGCCACTACGCATTGTGTCCCTGTTGTCGGATATCTTTCAAGGCCTCCGAGTTCTGGAAGCACGCGTTGTTTGAGATCGCAGAGAGGGGCAACAGAGTGCCAGCCTGGCAGTCTCTGGATCGCTCGCAGACACCCAGGTGGATAGTGGAAGAGAGTTCGGGTTGGAGCGACCCTATTTACAGACCCCGACTTCTAGACAGCACTTGCGAGATCGGACAAGGTCTCGCCGAGTTAAATCTGAAACTCTTCCTTTCGGACTACGACTTCTCTCGAACTCTCGACAGTACACTTGAGTTTTTGGGTATACAGTTGAGACCCTGAACCATGTTATCCTACTCGTATCAACCGCGCACAGTGACATTGTCGTCTCCTCAGCCTCCTCAGCCTCCTAAACCTCAACCTCCCTCGACTCAGCATCAACCCCTTCGAGTCCGACGATAGGTTTTTGGAACGCATGCGAGAAGACGTGGTGACGTTCGACTACCTACTCGGAGTAGTGTCGCTAGACCGAGAGTATGCCGTGCTGCTGCTGTGCAGTATGTCTCATCGCCACGAAGACCCAGCTGCCTCTCCCGTGCACCCGCAGCAAGAGCAGCAGGCTGCTCATGAGATCACGTCCCACGTTGGCCCGTCTGTCGTTGACGCTTCTCCTGATCACTATCGGACTGTGCAACAGAGCTCCGATGAACCGACGAGTCTTTGCGTCTCTGCTGAAGTGAAACAACAACACACCGGTCCTCCTCCCGACTCGGCGTCTGACGCGCTCCAGTCGTTTGTACACCAGAGAGCTCCTTTGCGAACTCAGCTCCCCGAGTCCCAACATAACCCGGTCTCTCAGCAATAAACGGCCGATGCTGCGAGGAGTCGGGGTTGCTTGCTGATGTAACCGAGAGCAACCTCCTCTCCGCCACGAACTCCTGCTCCTTCTCCTTTTCATCGTCACATTTCACATCGGAAGGCCTGAGACCTAGCTTGTTGGCCAACAGTAACCCGTACGCGGTCGGGTGCAGGGAGTCCCGCGTGAGCATAATGTCGTTGACCGTGAGCGAAGAGTCTGGCTTTCTCCCGGATAAACTGTCTGCGAATGTCACCCCCGACGTGTTCAAGAGTGTCACCAGCATACAGTGGAACACGTGCACAGGCGATCCGGATTCTAACTCTCTCACGGTATCCCTGTTGTTGTACTGGATGGTATTGTGTCTCCTGTTGAACTGACTGAATCCGGACAGAGCGCTCCTCCAGAAATTGGTCCACATGCTCAAGGCCACGCTGACGGAAGACGGGTAGTTGCACACGAGTTTAACGTCGGATCCGAGCTCTGTCACGGACTTATCGGGGTTGACGCCATCACCCATGGCCATCTGCAGCAGCCCCCGATCTTTGCAATCGTTCTCGAGCCGTTCCAAGGCCAGCCGAGGGTGCCTGGTCACCTCCCCGAGAAACCGCCTGACGAGCAGAACCTCCTTGCCTTCGGAGATCATCGACGTCATCATTTTACTCAAGCTGTGCGATACACTGGCGGACTTGTGCTCGGACACCGTAGTGCCGACTCCTGATCTCAGAAACACGTCGGGCAGCTCGGCCGCGTTCAGTCCAAACATATCGGGCTGCTGGTCGCTGGCCAAGAATCGGGATAGGTTGTCGAGTAAAGGTTTGCCGAACGAGTTGCCCGCGACCGAAAGTCCCGCACGTTGTTGCTCTCCGCGGGACGAAAGCATCACGTCGGCTAGGTGCGTCAGGGAAGAGTGGTCCACGCCCGTGCTGGTATACACGTGTCTGGTCGAGGCCATCGTCAGCCCCTGTATGATCCTGTGAAATAGAGTAGCCCAGCTCTTTACCGTGAGATGAGCTCTCTTGGCCAGCGATGAGAGGTTGCTGGAACCCTCTGACCAGCAACTATCCCACATGGAGATGTGCCTGTATAGGACCCCGTCTACCGCGGCCGTAACAAGATCCGTCTCCGTATCGTAGAAGGCCAGACACGTCGAAGCCCTGCACTCGGGTATGACAGGACACCGGCCGTGCTCGAAGGTCTTCATCACACCCCACAGGGCCACCGTTGCCATCTTCAGCTCTGTTTCCTTGACGGTGTCTCGTTTGAGCGCGATATCCCGCTGCACCCAGTCTCGGACGATCTTGCACACCACGGAAACCTGCGTCTCGGGGACAGAGTTCATCATCAACAGTTTCAGCGTGTCCGCCAGTCGATCGAGCGGCACGTCCAACACCGAAGGCAGAGCCCGTTCGTGAGCCTCTCGCTCTTGCATGGCCTCGGACGCGGCATCCGGGGGACTGAGGCCCCCCAGGCGCCATCCTGAAACACGGCTCGCGCTGCTTGCATCTACTACTACTACTACTACTACTACCACCACCACCAACACCACCACTAGCCCTGGCTTCGTGACCAAACCTAGGTCTCTTACGCCTCTCCGTTGTCCTCTGTTTACTTCGGTAATGTTCATTTTCGTCACCACCGCTACGCCCTGGATACACCTCTCTGTGTATGGCAGGGTTGGACGATACTAGGTTGGTTACGGTAGCCTTCCCCGACAAACCCAAGCCGAGAGCTCGGAGTTTCTTCCAAGGCAAGAAAACGCAGGGCACGAAACCCGCCAACACGGTCCAGCGGATCATGTTCCTCATAGTGGTCTTGATGTGGTTGCATCTTGTAGTAGACCCGCTCGGCCTCGCTGATGTCAGGGCTCTTGAGTTTCTTCTTGAAACCGGCTCGCTGGTTGAGATAGTACTCGACCGAGGAAGAGAATACGGCCAGCGCACGGACGAAGCGTCCTCGAGCCTGGTCGTATTTAAGGATGAGCGACGCGTACTCGAAGCCCTCGGCCTCCCAGTTGTAACACACCCAACCTGATAGATCGTGTGGGAATTGGACGGGGGGCCAAGGGATGGTGGTCTGTTGAGAGCGCACATGATGGACGGGTACATGCTTGCAAAGTCAAAGGAAAGCTCCAGGCCCATGCCGGGTCCGGAATAGTGTAGACCCGTGAGGGGATCGCACACCGCTCCCCCCTTCCACTTGTCACCACCGTCTCCGTTGTCAGAGTCGCTAGGATTCCAGCGCAGGCGGCTCTTCAGTTCCATACCAACAGGCCCCGCTTTAACTCTGAGAGTGTCGAGTGTAAACTTGAGCTGAGGGATCTGAACCGAGTGAATGCTCTGCACGAAGCCACCGAAGTTATCTCCTCTTCCGTGTACCACGACATCTATGTTGAGAGTGGTCCTACATCGATGGAACAGAGCCGAGACGGGGTTGAGGACTTTAGCCAGCCTGGCGCACAGCTGCGAGTCGACCAAATTGTAGACGAGTACGGCGAAGAGACTTTTGCCCCCCATTCTGATCATCTCGTCCATTTTACAGTAACTGACGTTCGCGAGCTTGCAAAGCTTCTGGATGTCCTTCGGGGGCTTTCTGTGCAGCTCCCTGACCTTGGCAATGACAAAGGGCGCAACGTCGTTCAACTTCATACTGGTACACGCGAACTTGATCTCTCTAGTTCCTGCCATCCTGTAAAGATCGATGATGTTCATACCGCAGCTGTTCATCTTGAAGTGGCCCACTTCTCTTTGTTGAACTTTTCGATGTGCACGGACGCCATTAGGAGCTTGTACTCGGTCAAGGTGTCGTTCATCAACACCGATCCTAGGCTCTTAAGCATCTCCTTGTACATATCCAGGTAGCGGACGTTTTCAAACTGGAAGAAAGGTACCGCGTCCTCGGCCAAGTCCCTGGTCATAAAGAGCCCGTTCCAGGCTCTCAGTAGCAGGGAACACCGGTTCTGGGTAGCGACGTCTAGGCGCTTGGTGTAGTTGGATTCGGCGTAGAAGTGCACACGTTGCTCAATCACCCTTACGTCGAATTCGGCATTGAACACGTACAGGAGTTCTATGCTGTAGTGGTACAGCAGTTGGATCATTTTCTCCAAGAGCGCGAGTTCACCGGAGCACGGGTAAAATAAAATCCTCCTGACGTTGTCTACACCGCAGCCCCTGGCCAGTTCGCCATCTGCTTCTGGGTGACGGTTGTTGTGCGCAACCTTACTTTTGTTATAGACAACTATCAGCTTCTTCCTATGGTGACTGGGTGAGGTCTTGGGTATATGATAGTTGAGGATCACGAGAGACACGCACGTGATCTCGTGCTGCTGACCCGGCATGTCAGGTGCCAGATTGGGGATTGATACGCGCTTACTATGTTTGGGTAATTGCGTCCTGCCCGCGTTTACCGAGTGCACCAGCTTATTCCTGTACTCTGTCATGTCCGCGACCGCGCGCTCGGTGCAGTACGGGAACTTGGCGCGTTCATGCGGCTGCAACTGGTTAGGAAAAAAGCATCGTCTATCAACAACGCTATGATAACCATGAGAGACGGCAAGGGAGAGCTGAGCTCCATGTTCAACTGGGTGGATATCCGCAGCGATACATTGAACTCTAACAAGGTGGACAAGAAGAAAGTCAAAGACCTGCAGGGTTCTCTGTACATGCCAGTCTGTCAGTCCGGGAGACAGGCGGTCGTTTTACCTGAGTCTATAGCGGACCTAAACCTCAAAGTTCTGGAGAACTCTATAGGCGGGATTACGGACAGTGCGAGCAAAGGGGAAGGCAAGGTCTTGTTCCTATCGATCGTGTCTAAACTCACGAGCACACGATGGCTACAGCAGAAGGTTGTGCAAAGGTATAACGTGAAGATGGCAGAGGACGCGAGATTCGTGGAAAGGCTGAAAGTTTTCACAAGTAATCTCAGTGATTCATCGGGGAGCAGCGAGGTGGACATCGGAGGACTGTTGGTGTTCAAGTACTCTCTGGACAAACTCATTGACAGGGAATTTCCCGATCTGTTTGTCAAATCGCTGATTCACAGACACATGCCCATCACGAAGAACCACATCGACAAGGTGTTATGTGACATAAAGAGCAAACGCAGGACTAGGGGACGCGCTGTTTTGCTGAACAGCGGCCGGTGTTATTGTAAGCAAAGGCGCACGGAGGGACTCCGCGGAGTGTGCCGCGGAGAGTGTCAGACTGCGTATGTGTGTTTCTACAACCTATCCGACCGTCACCCCTTCATCGTGAGCAAATACGACCACAGCTACTACTTTGCACACCTGTACCCTCACCTGGGTAAACTGGAGCGCCTGAGCAAAGAAATGAAAGGCAAGTACAAAGGACGCAGGCAGTTTGAGAGCATAGCCGATATGGTCTTCAATATCCTGATCGGACACCAGTTCAACGCGAACGACTCGCTGTACCAAGGTCTGAGCGAGGTGATAGACGAGAACATGAGCAACTCGAGCCTGTCACTGGGTTATGATCTCGCCGACATCCACGAGACGTTATACCTCGCGCCAGGTAATCGCGACGACCGCTCGGACAAACGGTCAAAAGCTCTGGATCCAGTGAAAGTGTATGACCGCGCGTTGGTACGCTACTTGTTCTGCGACAGCCTGCAAGTGGGCAGGCTGTTTCAGGTGTCTACGACGTTCAATTACATTATCGCCAACACCGCTCCCAGGTACACGATCGAACGGGTTATGTTGTTCAACATAACCGGTCCGGGAGAAGGCAAGAGCTACGCCAACAACGTGCTGAACTACCAGTTCAGGAGGGTGAGGGGTTGCATAGAGACACTGACGTCTTTCACCCCGCAATCTTTCAAGTACAAGCAGAAGAGGACCGCCTGCGTAGTCATGATAGATGACGCGCACATAACCCACGAGAAGAACATGAAGGCCGTGGACAGAGAGTCCAACGTGATCCCCAATACGTTCAAGAACCTCCTGGACACCAGTGTACTGGAGAGCGACGTGGTGACGAGAGACGCGAGCAGCGGCAAGGTGGACACCGTAAAGTATCACGCCGTGCACAACTGCGGATTCGTGTGGAATACCAACACGATGGGGTTCGTAAGCGACGTGTGGGCAGATCGGTGTCTGATCATGGAATCCGAGTTCCCTGAGCGCGTCACTCGCACGCGTAGCACCAAGCAGATACAGGACACGGTGGAGAAACGCAAGATGGACCGTGTGGCTGCAGTGTGCCTGTACAGACAGAACCTGATCCAGTCCGCTACAATGATCGCCGAGTCTGAGATTATGCAGTTCGGCGTGCGGTTTGACAAGGCCAGAGACGCCTGCGTGGCTGCCCTGTACGCTAGTCACATCGTGTGCACGGGAGTCCTCAGTCGCAGGGTCTCGTTCTGCATCAACCAGTTGGTCTTCGCCGAGGCCATGAAGTTGGCGTGTCACTTTGTGTTTGACATATGGATCCCTCCGTGGACCTCAATCCCGTCCGAGGCGGAATATCCCCGATTGAGGGACTACATGAAGCAGATGGACGCGAACAGACTGAAGGCTCTTAACGTGCTTTCGTTCGGACAAATATGCCTGGAGATTAACGCGGTCTATAAACTGTGCGCGGCGGCCTGTCTGCCCGATTTATGCCCCCGGGCGGTCGACATACAGGGTCGCTTTGCCTGCAAGGCGTTGGGGTATATCTTAACCCAGATCACCGACCAGCGCCTGAAGACCAATGTGAAAAACGACACCTTGTGTATTTCTGGTATAGACACTATGTTCTTCTCTGAAAAGGAGATCAAAGGCGGCAGCGATGTAGCACACGAGATGCTACTGCTGTGCTCGACGTGTAAGGTCCCGGCTCGAGATAACAAGAACCCCGACAAGACCAACTACAAGCTCTGCACGTATAGGTACGCTACGAACCACAACGCTCCGCACAGCAGGAGAGGCCACTCGAATCCTCGCAAGAAAGTAGCTTCAATCACGATCCCACTCGAAGCGGTGTACGCGCAAAGGTCCCACTGTGGATTTTGGGAGCAGTTGGGTGCAGCGATGGTGGAGGCATACGAGAAAAGCAAGGTCGAACGCAGCAACGCTTTCGGGCAGTGCACGAACGACGGCGACGACGAGCAGCCGCCAATCCCCAGATTGCTGTTCAACTTGGACTTCAACGAGGACCTGGTGCGCTCTGTGATACTGGAGGCCACAGCGGCGATCGAACCCCTGAACGAACTCAGGTTCAATAGGTGTGCGTTGGGAGGAGATATGTTCCAGTGCACTGCGCCCTTGTATTACGGGGGGGTTATCAGAAGGGCGATGTCTCAGAACGCACCGAAGGAAGCCTACGATAAAGGACACCTAAGAGAATCTAGACTGGGCCCGAGAGGCACCTTCCACGGACCTAGACTGAGCGTGTACTCAACTGAGTACTCGGGTGTACCCGTGAAAAACATGAGCTCGTTTTGCACCACTCGAACCGTGTATAACCAAGACAAGATACTCTTGAAAGTCAACCGTGATACTCGGGATTACTTAGTGGAGCTAGAGGAGGATTGGGAGTGGAAGGACGCCGTGGAGGTGTTTAACTACGTTCACGGCACTGACGTGTTCTTTGTGGACATGTTGAAGCGAGACTACGCTGCGACCATGATGGTCGCGAAGGGCGAGTTGCTAACTGCAAGACCTGAACACACAACGAAACTCATTACCATGATAAACACTCGCGAGACAGACGGACGCGCAGCTCTCGCCATGAGAAGGGGCATGGTTCCCGATAATGACACTCGAAGGCGACCTATGAGAGAGGTGCCTGAGGGTAACCATGAGCGTAAAAGGACCAGTTCTCAGCTGTCCTCACACACGCTGAGAGTGAAAAAGAGAAGGAAGACGTAGTAACCCATCACTAACACTTGTTGTGTGTTTATTTCAATGTATGTATGTGTCATGTGAAAACACCAATAAAGATGTACCAGAAACACAGCGTGTACGTGCATTATTATCATACATCGGGTCAGACGTGGTGAGACGCGACCTTTAGTTCCATTGCTAGCGTATTCGTAATCCGTTATCATATACCCAATTTCTGAACAACATACCAGGCGTGGACACTCACTCTAGGTACGCATCTGACCTGAGACTTGACACTTGACAGTGCTGAGCGACACGCAGTGAGTGTCCACGGCTGTTTGCATATTATTACGGATAACACGGTTTACATCATCTACGGTTGTACTACCTCGTTTATTGTATAACATGCTGGATCTGTGGGTTGTGATTAACACCAAGACGCTGATGATTAAAGATGACTCTTATTCAAGACTATTTATTGTTATACAATACTTGTGCTCATACATATCGTTTTGTTTTATAAAGCGAGAACGTCTATTGTTAACAGCAGAGTAGCAAAAGGGGAACACAGAGGATACCTGTGTTGATACTCACCGCACCGGATTGAAGTGGGGGCGGTCGTGCGTACTTCAACGCGTTCCACGCTTTTACCTGCAACACAAACAAAGCCACGTACTTAATTACTGCAACTGCCACACATAGGCGGTCACAAGACATACATAAACCAGGAGCACTGTAGGCACCGATTGTGGTAAACGGACCTGAGACATGCAGTGTGACCGTCATCTGGTAGTACAACCTTCGCGGAATCCATGCCCGTCGTGTGATTCGTCCGACGAAGACGGGCTGACTTGCGATTGCCCCAAGCCCGTTCGTATGAGGATAATGAAAAAGAAGGAGAATGAGAAGCCTTCGATGGCCCCTTCTCTGGATGAGATCGACTCAACCTCCGGTTCCTCAACCTCCTCTTTCTCCTCCTCTTCCTCCTCCTCCTCTGACGACGAAGACGACGAATTGGATGAGTCCCAGATACCTGACGCTCCTCCACCTACCACAGCATCTCCTCCGGAAGAAGCAAGTCCTGCCGAAAATCAAAGTCAGGGAAACAAAGTTGATGAGTGGCTGTCCTCCACGTTCATCGATGCTGTAAAATCCGCCGTGTTCCACCTGCTCAACAAAACTCTCACCAAGTACAGACGCTACAGCTGCTATGGCTGTCAGGTCCAGCATCCTAGCCAGAGACAACACCCGTGTTTGGACGTGCTTGAAGAAAACTACTACCGGGACAACTTTCCCAGGCTGATGAATACTCTTTGGACCCCTAGTTTTATTCCTTCCGTTCAACGTTTCTTGAACCTGCGCAACATCCATGTAGACGACGGCACGGTCAGATGTGTGGCACAGACTCTGCTCAACGAACTAAAATGGAAGAGGACGGTCATGGACCCCATCAATGACATGTACGACAATCTGATCGGGCAGGATGTTGTGAAACTAGCCCAACTTCAAGCGATGACCGCTTGTTGGGAGGGTTGTTAGCAAGGGGTAGTTACTGGAGAACAACTTGTAACCTATGTAGAAGATTGCCTTAAGGATAATCATGTTGATTGTGTCTTTACAATATTTATATACACTTGTACTCATATACTTTCTGTACCTCATTACCCAATATACCATCTTGTGTTGTGCTTTGCGTGTAGTAATAAAAAAAAAAACGCATACACCCTTTGCATTGTACTGTGGCTTTATTTGTATTACACCATGGACATAATACAATCACAATCAAGACCCATCCTCACATACGTGTTTTGCAGTACAACCTCAGAGGCCTCAGAAGCTAGGATAGCGAACAGGGTGGATGGAAAACCTTGTTCACGAAAGCGTTATTACGACCCCGCTCATCCAGGCAGCTTCGGAGGTATAGAACGTCTCTGCACAGCTTTGCGCGATGACGCGGACGTGAAAGTCACACTTGAAAACCTTAAAGATGTTTTTATCACAACCCATTCACCTTAGTCATCATATTGCTGTACGTAACGTGCTCACCGCAACGCATCTGTAAATGTCATATTGATGTATAGTCTGAGCCTACCCTGTACTCACTCCATCTATCCATCCTATTTCACAGAAATACAATGACGACTTTGTTGTTTTGTACGCGGACGGACTTTACATTCCCATGAAATAAAGGCTGATGTGCGGATTCAGTTTGTTGGATGTGTTTTTATTAAATTGTGCACATACATACATACATACATACATATATATATACATACATAATACATCACACGTGCAGCGACAATCTCAATGTAGCCAAGATAGGTTGCATCTCAGCAGCTTTGTTTGTCGGTGATCTTCTCGTTGATTCCTTTTTTATTATGTACGCGGACAGGCTTTTTCCATTTCATTGTAGTCTTACGCTGCTGCTGTTGCTGCTTATTAGGTCGTTCCTTGTGCCGTCTCTGCCTCTTTTCCACGTACTCGCTGAGTAGTTTATCATACTTGGCAGCAAAGCACTTTGCGCGCTCTGCTCTGTGTTTTTCCAGAGCTTCCCGTTTCCACTGTAGGTTGACTATGTTGGTTATGGGACCGTTACCGAACTGTACCAGCGCGTCGTAAGAATGTTCAGGTCCGGCTCTGATGACTCTATCAACAAAGTCTCTCCTGAACGCTATCCCGCAGTGCAAGCAATTCCAATATTCGTGAGAAGGGCATGTATGCCGAGGCTGCTGCTGCTGCTGCTGTTGATCCTCGGACATCGGTTGCGTTTGAGATCCCAGGTGCTCGGGACAATCTGAAGCCAACGTGATCTTGGTCAAACACGTAGATACCGTCGCACGACATGTCTTCGGGCGAGTCTCCCATTCGTACGTATCCATGGTTCAGCTGTCGAAGCGTACAATAGGCAGTGATGTGCGAGAATAACCATATGAGGGAAGCTATTTTTCTGTTATAGGTGGTAGGTTGAACGTTTTTTTTCAACTGTAGCTCAACCCCCTTATCCAAAGGTAAGGTGACCATAGACACCCTCTTGGATGTAGTTATGGTCTTCACCAGACTGAATGCTGTTTCTGTAGGAAACCCCGATGCTATCAGGTGCTTGAATAACACAACTCTATCAGCTGTGAAGTTGTACCTCGGAGTGTGTCTACGTACGGGCCCTATCATCGCCATGCACACGTACGAGAGCAGTTTGTCGTTGGTGCCCGTGGACGCCGTGGACCTTAGGTTCATTCTCAGCTCTTCGACTTTCAGCTGAGCTCGGAGGCTGTCCCCCTCCATCTCGGGGTACTGCTCTGCCAGGAACTGGGCTCTCTCGCGACTCCTATTCAGCGAGCCGTAGAATTGGTAGAGGTGACGCAAGGGGTAGGCGCTGATATACCTGGGCGCTTCCAGCTCCTCCAGTGTGTGCTTATGCGATTCGCGTTGGTGAAATACTTCTTTACCCAACGTCTTCTGCTTGGTTATCTCGTCCCGTATCTTGAGCGCCTCCAACTGCTCAAGGAATTTGATAGGTTTCAGGTTCTCGCCCGTGCCGCGATCGTCCGCGGCTGTATCGGTTAGGAACACACTACCACATGGTCTGGCTCTCACCATTTCCCCGGTTTCGTCAATACAGACACCACTCGAGTCCTCCGTGTCCGCAGGAGTGTCGGTCTGCCCGAACGTAAACTGCTCGTGCCTGAGCGTGAAATGGTAGCACGACATCTTCCTTCTCACTTCTTCCCAGGTGTCGACCGTGATATCCGCTTCGTAGTAACACTCGGGACACTCCTTGGTGTCCATAGCCAGCTGGGGTACCATGGGGTATCTGAGCATGAGCGACAGAAAGTCCTGCAGTGACTCCAGAGTGTTCAGGGACTCTTCGTGAGAGCATGTGATGAAATCTCTACTCAATTTCGCATAGACAGCGACAGCTTCGGACAGTGTCAGCGGTTGACTCGGGCTTCCAACTATACTTTCTCCGTTCTCCACGCCTCGAACCGTGAGCCACACCGTGTATTCGTTTACCTGTTTGTTACAAGGTTCTTCGGGTGTCGAGGACGATCGCCTGGGCTCCTCAAATGAGTCTACGAATTCTTGCAGTCCCGGGTTTATCTCGCCCAACAACCTCGCTCTACATGCCAACGTGTACAGATTGATCACTCTCAGAGCCTGAGGCTCGATCTCAGAGCCTCTGCCTCTGCCTCTACCGCGTCCGCGGTCTGGGTCTGGGTCTGACATTCCGCTAGACCCATGAGTCCTGTCCATCTGGGGTCTTGTGAACATTAGAAGCACCTAGCGCGCTGCCGGTTCGCGCTGGACTGTTGGCAGGACTCGTAGGCTGTGGTTGGAGGTTTGCAAAGTTGCCTTTTTCTAGACAACACTTTGTTTAGTCAGCCGAGACCGATGATCTCAAAGCCTCTAGTGCTCCCGGGACTACCGTGTCCGCGATCTGTCTACGACCCTCCCATTCCGCTAGACACACCATGAGTCCTATCCACCTGGGGTCTCGCGAGCACGATGGGTGTTTCACGTCGCTTCGCTTGGAAACTGAGGGCCATATCGTCGTTAGGTGTGCAAATGCAGCTATGCCGGTCTCGCTGACAAACTTCTCGGGAAAGCCGTAGTGTTGTTGTGCGCCAGGCTTGTCATTCCCCGTCCAAGACGAAGGGGTCTCCCTCTCTAGGTTACGCGGTAGCTCCTTGAATGCGTACGCCAGAGCGCCCGCTCTCTTCCTGTGCTTGGTGGTTACGACGACGCAGCGGCATATCTCGCGAGCGACTTTCAGCGTCTCTTCTCTTCCCTCGCTCACCACAATCGCGATCTTCGGGTGTCTAGGGTACACATCGGGAGAGAGTCTGTCGGCTAGGGCAAGTGTTCCCAGGACCAGGTTACGAATCCTGTCCCCAGCGACGTCCGATGAGCCGTGTACGAACACCGGTCTCAGTCCGCACCCGTAAACCAGTACGGTGTACAAGTCGTACATCAAAGAGAAGAACTTGTGAGGGTTGTAATACTTGACGAGCTTGCCGTCGTCGTCCAGTCTCGCCCTACTCCTGTAGTACTCGTTGTGCACGGGCTCGAAGAACACATGTCCTTTGCTCCTAGGGAGACTGGGGACGAATTCAATCTCGAGGCGAGAATTGAGTTCAAGGAAAGTCGAAACTCCCCTCTCACGCCACTCGCAGTTCACCGTTGGATGATCTGGGCGGCTTTCTTCTTCTTCTTCTTCTTCTTCTGATGATGATCCACTTTTGTTGTCATCATCCGAGGTCTCTCCGATCTCAAGGTCACTGTCATGTATCTCAGATTCGCTTTCATCGGAGCACACGGGTTCAGCGTCATTCTGTCTAGCGAAGGACTCCTTATAGTCGATCAGGTGCCATACCCTGTCTCTCCTGGGTATCAGTTTCCCATCGGAGCAATTTTTTCACTGATGCTGCTGCTGCTCGCCGTACCAAAAGCACCCCCCGGAGTCTCGAGCGAGCGCCTCCGTGAAATCTTTCCTTCCTGACTCCCATCTGTACTTTAAATCGGACACTTTAGAACAAAAGGACCCGGGGTCCCTCTTCGACCACGGTAAGGCTCTCGTCCACGTTTCAGGACCTCGCACTCCCTTCGGTAGGCTGCGCAGTTTGCAGAACGCGCTAAGCGAACGTTTGCAACGAACATGTACCTCCGCGCAGTCACTCTCCCCGTGTGTCACACTGTCCACCGGGGTCCTGATGACAGCGTGTACCCCCGGCTCCCCTCGCATCGACGACACTTTCAAGCTCCCGGGGGTTGAATGTAACACCAGGTTGCCGCCGGAGTTGACGCGAATGACTCCTTTGGACTCGTCGAGTAGAACGGCTACGTCCTCTCTGTCGCCGCAAGGCTCTTTGCAGGAGACAAGGTATCCCGTGCTTCTTGTTTTCAGAATGTCTAAACCCTGGGGTAAAGTGTGAGTCCAACTCTCTGTCGCTGAGTCCGCTTACGGTGTGAACACCGTACGCGATCTAAAAGGGCCCGCGGCGCCCGCGAACCAGGCCAACGCTCGCTGCAGGTACTTGTAGACCCCGGATCTTAGGCATCTGATCTCCAGATCTTCGTGCACCTCTCCCGAGAGCATTCTACACGCTAGGGCCACGACAAACTCCGAAGCCGAACACACTTCACTGTGAAGACTCTTGTGATCCGGAACGGCTCGCTTGGTGTCATCGCTGGCGTTGGCGTCATTATCATCGACATTGTTGTTAAGGCAGGGAGACGCGTACCACTCTCCGGACTTGACTACGACGATCAGGTTTGAGATGGGTACCAGAGCGTTGCGTTTGAACGTGTTCAGGCCTTTGTTCACTACCTTACAAACACCTCTGGTCCACACCCTTTCGCTGGGGCAGGTTAGCACGCGAGAGCACAAGGCGTTGAAGCCTCTCCATGCAATCGGGTCTCGAATTCGAGCTGTTCTACAGTCAATCTCAACGCGTCCGAGCGTTGCGAGCCTTTTTATTACCCTTCTGCCTCGAGACGTCTTTAGTCCCGATGAAAAACTGACAGGCGGAGCGGGACATAGCCACTTCACAGCAGTGACGTTTGAAGAATCTCGCACTCCTATCGCGGTAAGGCTCTCAGATATGGGGTATTCCAGTTCCCAGTCTTGATCGTGGGACGCTTCGCTAGGGGCCTTTTTGAACGTCCACCGGGTGCCTACGTTCCATGTCCTCTCGTTCGCCTCATACCCCTCTAAGGGATCACGGGCTCCGCTGCGCATGAACATCTCGCTGAGTACGACGCTCTTGTTTTTACACTTGATGCGTTCTCGCGCCTCTATCGGATCGGGACTGGGCCAATCCGGATCCTCTTTCTTCAACACATCCGTCCTGTACAGCGAACAGCTCTCTACCACCACCGCGACCGATTCGAATTTCTGTACCAAAGGACCCCTGCCCCTGAGGTAGAACAACGGCGACTCGGATGCAAATGCTACAGTGTAACCGTCTACCACCGTGGTCCCCGGGTAGCGGTTGACACCGGACGATCTGTTCGCCAGCCTCATGAACGTCCAATCTCCCAGGCTGGTCCGGACTTTACTCGGGAAACACTCCACCTTCTCAAACTCGAACACGGGACCGAGCGTCCTGTAGTAGGCTTGCAAGAGAAGCTTCTCTTCGTCTCCGCGAGGCAACAACTCGCAACCTTCCCAGAGTTCGGAGGGGTGTACG
This sequence comes from Macquaria ambigua, assembly GCA_008360985.2. Classification (NCBI taxonomy): domain Eukaryota; kingdom Metazoa; phylum Chordata; class Actinopteri; order Centrarchiformes; family Percichthyidae; genus Macquaria; species Macquaria ambigua. The sequence goes on along the minus strand of VMKM01002799.1, from coordinate 32,864 downwards.
ACATTCGGGTTGCAACACCTCGACAGTAGAGGTGCTAGTCTGTGATCCTGGGCGCACAAGAAGGCGCCGATTGTGTTCAATCTCACCTTCTGACAGTGAAACGGTGTGTCCGTGCCCCTAGTCCACACCGACGCGCCTCTGTGTCTACTGAGGGTGATCAACTTGTACGTGGGGAAGCAGTTGACCCTGCAGCTTTCCGCTAAATGGCTCAGGAGAGCGTACACGGGCGAGAGCTTGCCCCTGCCATGCAGGGTGAACTCGTAGTCGAGCATCACGTCTCCGACGTTCATGTCTGGGACGCAGGGGTGGACGGATCTGTAGAACCAGGTCAGACAGGCGCTCACGTCAAAGTTCTTCTTGGTGCCCCGTGTGACAGAGACCCTGGCGCAGTGTCCCAGTAGCACGGCCTCGTCTAAGCACGCCTCGTACACAGAGCCGCATTCGCCCCGGGGTCTGTCCGCCCTAAACATGGAGTACTGGTTCGGAGACGGGTTGATTCTGAGGTTGAGATTGTATTCCGATAGGGGGTACGAAATCACGTCTTCTTCATTCTCCTCCAAATCGGTTTCCCTTGCTATCTCGATAGAAGGGAAGAACTCTCCGTCTCCTATAGTAGAGGGAGTCGCGGTGGAGGAATGCACTCCGAGCCAAGATCTCTTGTACAGAGGCTCCTTACATCCAGGGTCTTCAATGGCGGGGTTGTCCACCGCAACGTCAAACATACACTGCTGCATCTTCCTGCGGCAGGTCTTGAAAATACGGAAGAGCTTGTGTTCCACGTACCCCATCGCGTTCTCGCTACGTATGGCCTGCTCTGTCCTGGACATCTCTACGACTCCGACACCGTCTGCGACAGTGTTTTTCATCCTCCCGGTTTTTGGAGAGTAGTTGAGTTGAAAGAAGCAGTCACTACAACAACTGAGCACCAACGTGGGTAAGGCTCCGGATCCTTTGTCTGGTGTGATGACACACAACAAGTCGTCCGTGAGCAGTGTAGCCCCCTCTGACCATCCGGGTTCAGGTAGAACTCCGTTCGTGTTCGGGATCTTCAATACGACTCTGCTTCTGTGCTTCGAGTAGAACACACCGCAGGCTCTCAGTATGTTTATGTTCACCAGGCCCAGCGTCCGTATCCCAACCGTGATAAACTTGAAACTCGAGTCACAACCTCTCCCGCGTCCAAACAGGACAGTGTGTCCTGTTCCCTGGCCGATCGTTCGGATGGCACATTCTGATATGTTTGATATGACTCGCTTTTCATTATCATAGTCATCCTCAGACTCTTCGTCGTTGTCCTCGTTTTCGTCCTCTCCGGTGTCATCACTTTCCTCCTCCTCGTCTCCCTCGCTCTCCTCACAGTCCTCCGATTCACCAGAACCTTCTTCTTCTTCTTCTTCTTCACCACTTTCCTCACCTGTTAGACCTTCTCGGGTTCGCAATATCTCCTCTTCCAACTCCTCGCACATAACCTCCTCTACACCGCCACCCGAAAGCTCCAAGGCCACAAGACCCGAGTGTACTCTTGGGTTTACGGAGACGATCTTCCTGAGTTCAGATAAAATCGAATGAGATGTTACCGTGAACTTGAAACAGCTCTTCTTCAAGCTGATGAAGGATTCCGTCAGACACATGTACGACAAGAGCAGAGTCTGAGCCTCTGTCAGGGTTAGCGTTGACACAAACGAAAGCTGTACGGGGCTGCTGGCACGCTCTGCCTCATTGATACTGAGCTGCGTGAAAACGTCGAACGCGTACAGGACGGCAACGCACCCTGCGAAACGTAGCACCTGCGGAGCAACGATGTCCATGGCCCCGGGAAGCAGACATGCCGATTGATCAAAGAGATGAGTGTTCGACCTGAACCCTCTCGGCAGGACCTTATGATACTCGGAGCTCCTCAGGACGTGCAGCGTCGGCGCCTCCCCTGCGGAACGTCGGTGCCCGTATTCGTCTCCGTTGAGGTTGCAAGATATCATGACAGGAGGCACTGAAGACTACAGACGGACCCTGACCAGGTACACCAAGACAGTTTCTGAGCTCATGATAGGCTTCAAGAAGGTCTTAGAAAGGTACCCCGACTTGAGGGTCGACTCGAGTGACGACCATCTTCACTACATGGTGCAGGCTGCGCTAGGGCGCAACAGTCTCGTGCAGGAGATGGTTCGTCTGGCTGCAAAGAGACAGGCGCGAGAGACCGCAACAGAATCAGGAGGAGGAGGAGAAGGAGGAGGAAACAGTGACCGTGCTATAGTTTCAGTCCACGAAGCCCTCAGCACGTGCTACACTGACAGCGAAGCAGTCAGGATGATCCTCGAGCGCTACACCAATCTGTACGTGCGATATATAGAGGTGTGGAGAGAGATGTGTTCCAAGGTAGCAAAGGACATCACGGTGATGGAATTTATCAACGTGACACAGGACAGACCAGGCGTAAGCCACGGCGAGCCTTGGTCCGAGGCAAAAGCCTACGTGGGTCGCATGCTAGACAAGACGAGTTCTATCACCCCCAGGTCTGTAGGAGAAGCTTGCGCCCGTGCGCTGAGAGACATAGATTTCACCCTTTCGTCAGCGCCTAGGGATTTCCCAAAACGCAAAGAGCTAGTTGACGCTGCAATAGAGGACATCCGTAGTCGCCTAGACAGCAGTTCACAAAAGTGGAGTTGGGACTATTGCATGAACGACCTGTACTTCGACATCCGCAGCGACCTCACGGTACTGGAGACCCTGATTGGCGTGGGGGAGATCTCCGCTGTACAGACTCTGCTGTACGATAGGTCTATGCTCGTCTCGCAAGTGAGAAAGCTTACCAGGGACAAGGGCACTCTCGAGCTACAGATGACTCAGACTCAATCCAAGCTCAGAGAGGCTGTGAGTCGGCGCCGATACGATGAGATGAACGCGCTGCCCTGACGCTTGGGTGCCGTTTGGACCGGTACAGTGTGTAGGTACTAATCGTATGCACTTGTATCGCGAACGGCGGATCTCCACCATGGATTCGGATTGCGATTACCTGCTGTACAGCGGCGAGAGTGTAGAACAACACGAGTTGGAATGCGGTTACTGTACGGACTACCCGATTCAGGAAGACGTAATACCATGCGCCGAGATGCACGTAACCAAAACTGTATCGGACTAAGAAGCGCTAACCGGGCGTATGATACCTTACGTGGAGGTGGTTCAGGTGACCGATCAGTCAATTCGCACTGAAGATAAATTCGATCATTCCGAGACGCCCCTGTGCTACGTAAAAGACGGCCACGTTATATCGCTTAAAGGCGCGATACATATGCAGGACGTGTCCCCGAACGGCACTTGGTTATCTGAAAAGAAGGAGTGTCGAAAAGCAGTATCAAGGTTGAGGCTCGCGGGTCTGATGTGCGTACATCTGCCAGGATTAAACAGGGTGGTACTGGAACACAAAAACGACGACGGGTTACTACATCTGGTGAACAACTGGCTGTCCAGCAAAAACAACATGAACGAAGGCATAGAGTTATTCGGACCATTTGTCGGCGACGCCATGCTTGCTCCGGTGCTCCATAAAATCCTTAGGTCGGACTGGATCGAAGAACGCAAGAAACTCGGGGAGACGAACAACGAACTGAAGCTTGGTTGGGCTCAGGAGTTTTACGATTGGAAGTGTGTCACAAAGGACAAGACTGGTGCCACGGTATTTGCCCACGATCTAAAGTGTCCGATCACCTCCGTAAATGCGCACAGCAACAGACCCGTAACACTCATCCTGGAGAAGATGAGATGGTGCGGCTACACTCCGTGGTCCGCCGTGCAGGCGGTGCGATCCTCGGAACTTCGCATCAACAGGATTAGCTGTGACGAATGTAAGAAGCGACTCCTGGCGTCGTGTGTGTTTCTCGTGGAGTGCGCCGCAGTCGAGGCGTCTCGGCAGCGCGACTGGCTGGTGCGCAACGAAGCTGTGATTCAACTGTGCTGGCTCCTGTATCAAATGCACAAGCCCGAAGGGGTCGAGGCCAAGAAATTGGTAGAAGCCTGGACGGAGGCCATCGTGTTACACTCGATGATGTTCCAGGAGCGTGGCGTGCTTCCCCAGAGTCGCGGCTTCGGCTCTGGACAATCTCACGCTGAAGGCGCCCAACACGCGCAAGTTCTCGGGTAGAATATGGCCCGTGTTTGTCAACTCCACCAGGGCGTGTTACCAGCTGTTCAAAGCCCTAGCTCTCCCCGTGTTACCCAGTCCAGTGTACATGCTGGAGCTGCTGGCGAGAGGATGGAGATACATAACGCACGAAGCGTTGGAAAGTTTCATACCCATGAGTACCGGCGGGGTTGTAAACGTCAGCTGCGAGCATTACACAAAGCACCTTCTGGGCCCCGTGAACACTCTAGCCAATCTCTGCGTAATAAGCGACTCCGAAAAGAACCTGATGATCGAAGTCTTGAGTAAAGGGGTTCTACCTTGCTTCGCGGGAGAGGGTGACAGTGTGCCCGACCGATTCGTGAGCTCGACCGTAGCTTTAACTTTCGCAACTTGCGGGTTACGGGTGTTTGGGTTCAACGCGGATGAGAGCGTCACACACTGCACAGTGACCTCCGCGGGCTTGTTGTACTTCGCAGCGTGGTACGTGCTCGTGTACATGGGCACGGTGCACCTGCAACCCACGTTGAAGGAGCAATTATCCCGAACCGGGTCGGACGCCGACAAACACCTATGCGCAGCTCTGCAACTTAACCAGGTCTCTCAGGGATCACATACTACCTTGGACTGTAATCGGGGGGCGATTGTACAAGCTCTACGGATAGTGTTAGGTGACCTGCTTGACATAGGCACGATCCAACGCGTCGCGGAGCTATACGTCCCAGAGCTTCAGGCGCAACTGCTTTACACAAAGAAACTAAACTGGATCCCGGGCAGTGTCAAGAGTGCAACAGAGAGCCGAGACATATGGTTCAGCAAAGAGCACGGTAACAGCTCGTACCTCGAACAGTACGAACCGCCCTTCGCGTACCTCGGTAATCTGGCGCACGGACTTCACAGTAGCATCGAGGGTACGTTGACTAGGTGTAATACTAGACCGATCGCCCAGGCCTTAGATGGACCTGATAGCGAGTTTGACCCATGGTGTGACTTGTTGATGGTATCGGGGGCTAAGGAGGACCAGGATGATCACGGAATCGACGACGTATTACGCATCGCAACCAGTAACAACAGTACAATCGATGACGTTCCTTCTTCAATCGAAGACACGGAGGAGAACTATATCCATTACAACTCGGCAGAACCTTCGACGCCCGAGATCCCTTTGCCGTCTGACTCTCAAGAGGAGGTGCCTGCGGCAACCCAACAGGACCAACTCCAGTATCGGCGTTTATGTAAAGGGCTATTGGTGGTGGAAATGGTAGACAAGCTAGGATTTCACGAAGACCACCAATTCCTAACCATGGCGCATTCGAGCTCTGTGTTAGACACCACGCTACGGGTGTCAGGTCCGGTCGTAATAAAAACCCCATGCATGGCAAACATCGCATCAACGGTGTACAGGAAGAGCCAGTATAAGGTAGACGTGAGGAGATCTTCGGTCTCCCACCGTACACTCATAGAAGCGCTGTGGGTGCTCTTTATGCACTCGAATGCTAGCCCAGAGTCCGCGACCGTCGCCGATGTGGTGGAACCTTCCACACCCGAAGCTTTGGCCGTGATGGTACACCTAGCAGTAAAAAGTTTAAACCTCAAGAATGGCACACCACTTGGAGTTTGTAATAACATAACCAGCATGTACACTGGACAGTGTCACCAAGAATCCGAATTTATACCCATTGCAGCAATCGTAGGAGGCTTGTTCGAACTCAATGTGGAGGTGAACGTGGGCGGGTGTAACTATTACATTTGCAACAAACACTACTATATGTGGGCTCCCGGTTCCGTGTGTTATAACAACGGCGTCTGGTACGTGATGGTAGATGGCCTCAACGTACCCGTACGATTACCCCGGGAGATTACTACTGTGCACTGTTATCACTCGGGCACATTAGCCGCTTATGTCAGGCTAAACAATCTGACGGTGGGCAGAGTACCCTCCGATAACTACTGCGGCTTTCACACGGTAGCTGTGTTATTGGGATATCAACAGTGTGATCGCACTGTTCGTGAACAGTTGGTCCGTACAACGGCTGACTACATTATACAGCATATGGATATAAGTGGGATCGGGACGTACCTAGCACTAAACAGCATTTGCGATGTCCAAGGTCTGACTGATCTCCTCATGCGCACAAACAGGTGGCTGAGCACAGAAGAAGTCACCTTCATACTCAACGCGCACAACAAGGGTGCAGCTATGATCACAGAATATGCATACCCCATCTACGACCCAGACTACTGTCATGTCCTTATCAAAGGCAATCATTATGAGCCTGTAATACCTGTGTAATTGTTAAAGAACTGAGAGTTTCATTGCGTGTGTGATATATGTATGTGCACAAGTCTAAATAAAACACGTCAAACCAAATTAATGAATCCACAGTTGCTTTTTATTTTCAGAGGTCATCAACCAAGGACGCGGTATATGTTGTACAATTCACATAATGAATGCTAACAGAGTTATGTTTGGTACATAATGTACACACACACAACACACACACACACACACACACCACTGAGCATTGCAGCATCACGGATGGGATGCCCGTGTATACAACACTTTTCTCTCCAGTCGCCCTTTGTGCGTTTCGTAGTATCCCGATTGACAAGGTGTTTTCCTTTTCCCCAGGATGGGCACATTCGTCTTCTTTCTGTGTAGCGAGGACTCCTGTGGAGTCCCGGTCCGATTTGCAACCACGTGAGGGTCGAGGTGTTCACTTCGGTCTGAATGTAAGACATCTCCTTCTCAGCGTAGCTGGCGTCCGAAATGTACTTGTCCAGTGTGACCGTGACCACAATGGGCAGTGAGCTTTCGAGGTCCGTGTTGGACAGCACCCTTTTTATAAACTGCGGCTGGTTGACGTGTAGGTGAATGTGGGTGGAGAGCGTAGACCACTGGTTGTGTCTGGTGCGAGTCTTGTCAAAACACATAATCACCAAGATCCTGTTGTTAAAAAGGTCGCCCAGTACGCGATGCTTTAAATATGGGAAAAAACATAACGCCAGCATGACCACCATGGTATCGAAGTCAGTTCCCCTGGCGTTCTCGTTGTACTTGCCCGTTAGTTTCTTCATGAAGCGGTTGATCTTGTCGTTGCGTGAGTTGAACAGTGTTGATATGGCCACGGCACTCTTCAACACGGCGTCCTTTACAACCGAGGACATCTCTCTGGAGCAGAGCAGCGCAGGCTTGGTCTTAAACTGTATCACTTCGGTCAGCTCGCATATCTTAGCCATCCAGGAGAAGGACGGGGTGGCTGATGAGATGTTCACCGTCTGACTCTTGTTGATGTTCTCATATTGGCGACCGAATTCTTCGGTTAGCGCTGTTGAGAAAAGGGCAATCATGACCGGCAGGCTGGCTTTCAACATGAGATGGTATCCGTCTATCTCCGAGCAGCAGAGGTTCGTTCCTGTGTTTTCTATTGCGCCATACCCCATTTCGATCGAATCTCCTCTATCGGGTATGTAGTACGCACCTCTGAACTCCAACTGCGGCGCGTGAAAGTCGAGCAGAGCCTCCACAGGGCACGAAGACTCTGACGATCTCGTACACGGGGTCCGTGTGACCATGGTTTCTATCAAGGCGAACTGGAACCGGAGCACACGTGCCTGCTGCAGTGTGTTCGGCACACATACCCCTGGATGAGGTCTCTGAAAGAACATTCGTTCTCAACGCAGTAGCTCACCCATTGGGGATCCTCTATTAACGCAACATGCGTATGATTCATAGTGGGGTCCGCGTACGATCTTGCTGTCCTCCTCCTTCTTCTTCCTTCTCTTCTTTTACACCTCACCCTGTCCTCTCGTTGTTTTGCTAACATGAAATGTATATGTCCCAGTGTGATCACATAAAGGTTTAACTCTCTTTCTCTCTCTCTCTCTCTCTCTCTCTCTCTCTACACTAGCAGAGGACAGAGTGCCGATCTTATCCTGGTGGACGAAGTAGGCTTCGTTAATTCTAAAGTGCTACTGGCTGTATTGCCGAACATCGCGTTCAGAGGGCGAAAGCATATTCACATCACCAGTCATGTCAACAACACCCCGTGGCTGCACAAAGTCGCGGACATCCGCGGAGACGACGGCGAGCCCGCTTACCACGTCGTCTCGCAGAGCTTCAAGTGTAGGTACCACGAGAGGGACCCGGGGCTGACGTGCTTCTGCCTCGGAGTGTATTGTCCTCAACACATATCCGTAGACAATCATCTGAAGGAGCTGATGAACATGGTCACACCCAAGGGATTCGAGAGCGAAGTCACGGGTAGCAGCAGCACTTCGTCCACCGACACCAAGACCGACAACACCACCCCCTTCGAGCCCTCGGTCATAAACAAGTTCCTGTCGAATAACAGCTTCACCTTGGAACACATGAGTCGGACGTCCATGGTCAGAGCGTATCTGTGTCTCGACCCAACGTTTGGCGGAGGCTCTAGGTCCTGCGCTGGGGTGTGTTGTGCTGTGGAGCTGGCGGGCGGCAATCTAGTGGTGAGTCGTCGCGGTCTCAGTCGAATGTAAGCCCGATACCAAAAGGTCGCTAAACATGTATCCGTAATCCAATGGTCTATGTTTGTCTCCACGGCACGGCTCGTACGTAGGGGGAGTCAGGTCTAAAAGGGTGTAAATGTAAGCACTTATACGAACCTCGTCCTGGATCGTCAAAGTGGTCTCGGTGTCCGCTACGGAGCACGAGATCAAGTCGAGGACCTGGGGCCATGTGCCACACGTACACTTCATGTCTGATAGATCAACCAGCCACCCCGTAACCGCTAGAGAGATGATGGGGTGAAGGGCTCTTCTATTCCGTTTGCTCTCCTTGATCATAGCCATGTACTTTAGGACTCCGCTGCGAATGTTTTCCACCGAGGCGAACGTCGCGAGTACCATATCAGCGTACCCCTTCCAGTTGCAGCTCGAGACGCACGTGTGTATAAAGTGCTCCGGGACACAGTTTCCTATCGCCAGTGTTATAACTCTCGACAACTCGCAAGGTACATCAAGCGAGTCGCCGCGTCGTACGGTTCTATCGAGCCTCCTTTTGTTGTACATGGAGATTAAGGCGTCGATCATGAGTATTCTAGCAGGGGAGAAGGACACGAGCTGACTGTATAAGGTTCTGAGCTGACCGTGATCCATGCTAGAGTAGAAGACAACGTTGCGTTGAAACGACGCGAACACTATCATGAACTCGTATTGTGACAGTAGGTACTCCCATGGAGTTCCCATCATCGTTTCCACGTGCTCTCGAGCAGCTTGACAAGCAGGACAGAACATAATGCCCAATGTTCGCATTTGTAATATAAAGTCAAATGAAGCGCTAACAGTGTACATCTACATTCCCTGACACTCTTTCCCTTTCTGTTCCACAGGTCATGGCCCTGGAGGAACTGGAGATACGAGAATTGGATCAGGTTACTCGCGTCTACGCTGCTCTGCTAAGCGCTCACGTCAGACTGTTGAAACTCCTGATGCCTAGAGTGATGTGGAAGGAAGTACCTGTGATTATGGTATTTGAACAAAATACCTACGTCAACGCATTAGCCGAGGTCAAAAACCTAATCGAACAGCCCTTAATATGTTCCGGGTTCAAGGTTCTGTTTTACAGTAAGTAGTCACATGTCAACAACAAATACATGCTAGGGAAACACATGAGCACAAAGACCAAACTCGCTATGGTTCACAGTACGGTGTCAGCGATCAATAGAGTAACGCTGTACTACTGTGACACCGTAATGTCTCTAGGGTGGGCAGTGGTATCCGAGGCCACTAAGAAAACTCGGCTTATCGAGTCGACCATTGGTACCTCCAAGGGCGTGGGTTCCAGCAACAAGATGGGCTCTAATATGGACGTGTACATGTACAGACGTTCGCGAAAGGGAGTCAACCTGGCCACTGATATCACGGCAAGTGTATTGGAGACGCGCAACATTATAACTCTACCCGGGGAGAGGCTCACGGACACGCGGAGCAAGGGAAACTGTTATTGGGGAAATTGAGAGAAGAAATGGCATTGGTTACTATCACAGAGTCCACGAAAGGTAGTAAGGTGACTACGGGGGGTAAAAAGTCTGTAAATGGAGAGTACACCAGGGACGACATGCTCTCTGCATTCTTGCTTTTATGTCACACCAGAGACGAAATACATAGCGGTGAAGGGTCTATCAGAATAAGCGGTGAAGTGTATTACAAGTAACGTGGATTGTGGTGGGGGGATATTCCATATTATTGGCATACATAAGGGTGTATGGAGCGTAATGACATTCAATACGGTAAGGTCCAACCCAAGTAAATGGACACACCTACCCATATGTTTATAAGGTGTACTATGGAACTGAAGACAAGGACATACTCAGTTCCATGTAAACATTTTAAAGTGTCACAATATACAAATACAACATATATATTTATATTATGTACAAATACAACATACAGTCGCAAAACGTCCAACGGGTGGGGATGTCAAATCGACCCAATCTCACCCCTTCATGTAACCCTCCATTGACTTAACATGGGTTGGAGTATCCATCTACTCTCCATTGACTTCACATGAGTTGGAGTCTCCATCTACTCTCCATTGACTTAACATGGGTTGGAGTATCCATTGACTTGACATGGGTTGGAGTCTCAATCTACTCTCCATTGACTTAACATGGGTTGGAGTATCCATCTACTCTCTATTGACTTAACATGGGTTGGAGTATCCATTGACTTGACATGGGTTGGAGTCTCAATCTACTCTCCATTGACTTAACATGGGTTGGAGTATCCATTGACTTGACATGGGTTGGAGTCTCAATCTACTCTCCATTGACTTAACATGGGTTGGAGTATCCATCTACTCTCCATTGACTTAACATGGGTTGGAGTATCCATTGACTTGACATGGGTTGGAGTCTCAATCTACTCTCCATTGACTTAACATGGGTTGGAGTATCCATTGACTTGACATGGGTTGGAGTCTCAATCTACTCTCCATTGACTTAACATGGGTTGGAGTATCCATTGACTTGACATGGGTTGGAGTCTCAATCTACTCTCCATTGACTTAACATGGGTTGGAGTATCCATTGACTTGACATGGGTTGAAGTCTCAATCTACTCTCCATTGACTTAACATGGGTTGGAGTATCCACTGACTTGACATGGGTTGGATTCTCAATCTACTCTCCATTGACTTGACATGGGTTGGAGTATCCATCTACTCTCCATTGACTTAACATGGGTTGGAGTATCCATTGACTTGACATGGGTTGGAGTCTCAATCTACTCTACATTGACTTGACATGGGATACAACATACAGTCGCAAAACGTCCAACATGTGGGATGTGAAATCGACCCAACCTCAACCCTTCATTTAAGATTCCAGAGTAAAACGCATGTACGTGATTACACACTCTCTAGACACACCACAAGCCGGCGTCTCAGCGGTCCGGACTTATTGCGCTCACAACCGTCGCACCCGGGACTGAAAACGTCTCCAACCTATCCCACGTATACGTGGGAAAGATAGAGCTCAACAGGACGGATTGAGAGGGTGCTCTACAACTCTGTAAGTCCGGAGCAAGGTTGTCTTGATCCCACCACTGAATAATAATAATACAGTTCAAACATCCGGGAGAGATCGGGACGGTACCACTTCGAAGCAGATCGAGCACAATCGGGGCAGTTGTCTTGCTTATATGCACAGCCAGACTTACCTAGTACGCCCTGCCTATATATTACATAAGACGTACTTAATGCTTGTGCAACCAGAAAACTAACTCCAACCAAGGACAACCGTGGGATGTATATCCCCAAGAAGCAACAACCCCGTGTTTTGTGTTCTTTTTTGTACCATGGAGGATACGTGTATCGCCTTCCCTCATTATGTAAGATGTAAACACCATAGCCACGGTCTGCTGTCTGTATAGACAATTAAGAGGCTAATGTTGGAAGATGGTGTTGACGCAGAACCTCATACATTTTGGAAAAATGCACAAGCTTACATCGAAAATGTGGTCACAGAGAACCCAATATGGTTCGAATATGGAAACAGTTGTTTCTCAGATTTGATAGAACAAATTTCAAAGATGACTTTGCCTCAAATGAGTGAGATCTTAGCCGTTGGATGCGGTGTCGGTTTGAACGAATGTTACATTGCATACAAAGCGCTTGGTGCGAATATTGTTCATGTGAGCCTCTTCACGAGATGGTGGAAAACTCTCTTGTGCTGAAGCAATTGACACGTACACCGAAGCGGATGCTCTCATGTTCATCTACCCCTGTTTCTATGCCCCAGGCTACGAGGGAGTTGTTGAACGATTCAAAGGAGAGTATATTGTGATGATTGGGGAAATTGAAATCTCCGGACATACCAATCCTGGTGAACTGCTGGAGCAGATAAGTCAAGAGTTTAAACAGGTGGTGAATGTGGACATGTGCCGATGGACTCGTTCTCATGGTTGCCATGAGAGTCTGATTATATACAAAAGACATGAACAGACATCCTTAAAGTGAACTAGCTTAAATCTCCTTGTGTGACGTACATGCAAGACTGACAGTTGCCATTGTTATCCTTATTATTATTATTATCCCAACAACTTCAACCTGGGTGAAGCACAACCCGTCTTGTTATACAACTACATTATGTGCTGCGTCGTGCCAATGTACTCCATTTATATGCGGTTGTGTTGCTCCTATGTACTCTTTATATGCGGTGTTGCTCTTATGTACGCAAGGTATGAGCTGTGTAGCCGTCGCTCTACTGTATTATAATAAAAAGGTATGACTCTGGAGATGACCCGAGTGTTTTGTGTGTCACTTTTTAAGGTATGTCTGGGGATTATATAAGTGGAGCACAGTCATAACGACTCGTTGCACAACCGTTTGTGTGTAATAAAAACGTATGACTCTGGAGATGGTCGTTGTGTTCAGGGTCTGGGTATTATCTAGGTGGATCAGAACCATAACGTCTCGTTGTATAACAGTGTGTGTGTGTGTGTGTCACTATGTATAATAAAAACGTATGACTCTGGAGGTGACCTGAGTGAAATACAAACGTGTTGTTGTACAACTTCTTTTATTTGTTTGTTGGTCATTTATACTTGATATCACATATTTTATATCATTTGTCATATTGTATACACATCACATGTTTTTTTTTTGTTACGGCAAGCATTCACACGTGCACCACGCGTCCTGTCTGTCGTAAAAATATATATATATTTTTTTTAAACGTGGTAGCTCTGGACCCACAGTAGACACCTATGCGTGGATCGTCTCGAGGTGTCATGGCGGACGTTGTCCTCATTATGCATTCCGCGACTACACCTCGGTCAAAAGGCCCGACGTCTCACGGCATTGTCCAATCTTTTTTAAACGTGGTAGCTCTGGACCCACAGTAGACACCTCTGCATGGATCGTCTCAAGGACGCGTTTGACGGTTGTCGCGGCGGACGTTGTCCTCATTATGCATTCCGCGACTAAACCTCGGTCGAAAGGCCCGACGTTTCATATTTCTCAGGGCATTACCCAATCGGACCTTGATGGGGAGACGATTGTCGGTCCGCTTGTAGGGCGAATACCTCGTGTCCAGTCGGACCTTGACGGGGAGACGATCGTCTTTGTCGGTCCGCTCGTAGGGCGAATACCTCGCGTCCACGTTGACGGGGAGACGATTGTATTTGTCGGTCCGCTTGTAGGGCGTACACCTCGCGTCCACGTTGACGGGGAGACGATCGTATTTGTCGGTCCGCTTGTAGGGCGTACACCTCGCGTCCACGTTGACGGGGAGACGATCGTATTTGTTGGTCCGCTTGTAGGGCGAATACCTCGTGTCCAGTCGGACCTTGACGGGGAGACGATCGTATTTGTCGGTCCGCTTGTAGGGCGTACACCTCGCATCCACAGGGAGACGATTGTATTTGTCGGTCCGCTTGTAGGGCGTACACCTCGCGTCCACGTTGACGGGGAGACGATCGTCATCGTCGGTCGGCTTGTAGGGTGAATACTTCGCGTCTAGTTGGACGTTGACGGGGAGACGATCGTCATCGTCGGTCGGCTCGTAGGGTGAATACTTCGCGTCCGGTCTATCCTTGACGGAGAGCTTGTTGACGTTCAAGGCTAGACTGTCAAGGTCCGGGCTTGTATTATTCGCTTTCAACATCGAGTCTGCCCTATCCGCCAACAGTTTTTGCATTAGCTTTTCTCGTAGACTATCGCATAGGCTCTGGTGTTGGTTGGCGAAATGTGCTCCGTATTCACGCGTGGCCTGATTGTATGGTATGCTTAGAAATACATCAAAGGAGATGTCCTGAAATCTGTTACTAAGATGGCAATGTTTCCATTTCTCCAGATAGACGTATACAGCCATTATAGCAATGTAGGCCGTGTGTACCAGATATCGTCGGCTGAGATTTGTAAAGTATTACAAGGTATCTGGGATACCGTGCCTTTATTCAGTTTGAGATGAGCCTCCGTTGGAATATTTAACCTGGGTTGGAGTCGCCATTGACTTAACATGGGTTGGAGTCGCCATTGACTTGACATGGGTTGGAGTCTCCATTGACTTAAATGGGTTGGAGTCACCATCTACTCTCCATTGACTTACCATGGGTTGGAGTATCCACTGACTTAACATGGGTTGGAGTCTCAGTCTACTCTCCATTGACTTAACATGGGTTGGAGTCTCCATTGACTTAACATGGGTTGGAGTATCCATTGACTTGACATGGGTTGGAGTCTCCATTGATTTAAATGGGTTGGAGTCTCAATCTACTAATCCATTGACTTAACATGGGTTGGAGTCTCCATTGACTTGACATGGGTTGGAGTCTCAATCTACTCTCCATTGACTTAACATGGGTTGGAGTCTCCATTGACTTGACATGGGTTGGAGTCTCAATCTACTCTCCATTGACTTAACATGGGTTGGAGTCTCCATTGACTTGACATGGGTTGGAGTCTCAATCTACTCTCCATTGACTTAACATGGGTTGGAGTCTCCATTGACTTGACATGGGTTGGAGTCTCAATCTACTCTCCATTGACTTAACATGGGTTGGAGTCTCCATTGACTTGACATGGGTTGGAGTCTCAATCTACTCTCCATTGACTTAACATGGGTTGGAGTCTCCATTGACTTGACATGGGTTGGAGTCTCAATCTACTCTCCATTGACTTAACATGGGTTGGAGTCTCCATTGACTTGACATGGGTTGGAGTCTCAATCTACTCTCCATTGACTTAACATGGGTTGGAGTCTCCATTGACTTGACATGGGTTGGAGTCTCAATCTACTCTCCATTGACTTAACATGGGTTGGAGTATCCATTGACTTGACATGGGTTGGAGTATCCATTGACTTGACATGGGTTGGAGTCTCAATCTACTCTCCATTGACATGACATGGGTTGGAGTCTCCATTGACTTGAGTTGGAGTCTCAGTCTACTCTCCATTGACTTAACATGGGTTGGACTCTCCATTGACTTAACATGGGTTGGAGTCTACATTGACTTAATATGGGTTGGAGTATCCATTGACTTAACATGGGTTGGAGTCTCCATTGACTTAACATGGGTTGGAGTCTACATTGACTTAACATGGGTTGGAGTCTCCATTGACTTAATATGGGTTGGAGTATCCATTGACTTAACATGGGTTGGAGTCTCCATTGACTTACAATGGGTTGGAGTCTACATTGACTTAATATGGGTTGGAGTATCCATTGACTTAACATGGGTTGGAGTCTCAATCTACTCTACATTGACCTAACATGGGTTGGAGTCTACATTGACTTAATATGGGTTGGAGTATCCATTGACTTGACATGGGTTGGAGTCTCAATCTACTCTCCATTGACTTAACATGGGTTGGAGTCTCCATTGACTTAACATGGGTTGGAGTATCCATTGACTTAACATGGGTTGGAGTCTCAATCTACTCTACATTGACCTAACATGGGTTGGAGTCTACATTGACTTAATATGGGTTGGAGTCTCAATCTACTCTCCATTGACTTAGCATGGGTTGGAGTCTCCATTGACTTAACATGGGTTGGAGTCTCCATTGACTTAACATGGGTTGGAGTCTACATTGACTTAATATGGGTTGGAGTATCCATTGACTTAACATGGGTTGGAGTCTCAATCTACTCTCCATTGACCTAACATGGGTTGGAGTCTACATTGACTTAATATGGGTTGGAGTATACATTGACTTAACATGGGTTGGAGTCTCAATCTACTCTCCATTGACCTAACATGGGTTGGAGTCTACATTGACTTAATATGGGTTGGAGTATCCATTGACTTAAATGGGTTGGAGTCTCCATTGACTTAACATGGGTTGGAGTCTACATTGACTTAATATGGGTTGGAGTATCCATTGACTTAACATGGGTTGGAGTCTCAATCTACTCTCCATTGACCTAACATGGGTTGGAGTCTACATTGACTTAATATGGGTTGGAGTATCCATTGACTTAAATGGGTTGGAGTCTCAATCTACTCTCCATTGACTTAACATGGGTTGGAGTCTCCATTGACTTAACATGGGTTGGAGTCTCCATTGACTTAACATGGGTTGGAGTCTACATTGACTTAATATGGGTTGGAGTATCCATTGACTTAACATGGGTTGGAGTCTCAATCTACTCTCCATTGACCTAACATGGGTTGGAGTCTACATTGACTTAATATGGGTTGGAGTATCCATTGACTTACCATGGGTTGGAGTCTCAATCTACTCTCCATTGACTTAACATGGGTTGGAGTCTCCATTGACTTAACATGGGTTGGAGTATCCATTGACTTAACATGGGTTGGAGTCTCAATCTACTCTACATTGACCTAACATGGGTTGGAGTCTACATTGACTTAATATGGGTTGGAGTATCCATTGACTTAACATGGGTTGGAGTCTCAATCTACTCTCCATTGACTTAGCATGGGTTGGAGTCTCCATTGACTTAACATGGGTTGGAGTCTCCATTGACTTAACATGGGTTGGAGTATACATTGACTTAACATGGGTTGGAGTCTCCATTGACTTAACATGGGTTGGAGTCTCAATCTACTCTACATTGACCTAACATGGGTTGGAGTCTACATTGACTTAATATGGGTTGGAGTATCCATTGACTTAACATGGGTTGGAGTCTCAATCTACTCTCCATTGACTTAGCATGGGTTGGAGTCTCCATTGACTTAACATGGGTTGGAGTATACATTGACTTAACATGGGTTGGAGTCTCCATTGACTTAACATGGGTTGGAGTCTACATTGACTTAATATGGGTTGGAGTATCAATTGACTTAACATGGGTTGGAGTCTCAATCTACTCTCCATTGACCTAACATGGGTTGGAGTCTACATTGACTTAATATGGGTTGGAGTATCCATTGACTTAACATGGGTTGGAGTCTCAATCTACTCTACATTGACCTAACATGGGTTGGAGTCTCCATTGACTTAACATGGGTTGGAGTCTACATTGACTTAATATGGGTTGGAGTATCCATTGACTTAACATGGGTTGGAGTCTCAATCTACTCTCCATTGACCTAACATGGGTTGGAGTCTACATTGACTTAATATGGGTTGGAGTATCCATTGACTTAAATGGGTTGGAGTCTCAATCTACTCTCCATTGACTTAACATGGGTTGGAGTCTCCATTGACTTAACATGGGTTGGAGTATACATTGACTTAACATGGGTTGGAGTCTTATCAATGGAGAGTCGATGGAGAGTCCAACCCATGTTAAGTCAATGTAGAGTAGATGGAGACATGAAGGTGATACACAACAGGACAACACTCAAGTACCTGGCAAACAGATGCAGATCAAGCAGAAGGTTGTGCGCAGTTGTGCGCATCTGTGCCTGCTATATCCGCTCTCCTAGACATATGTATTACACCGTACATCCCATATCTGGGAATACCATGATGTGTTTCCGTAGTACGCATCCCAGGTTTTCACTTTCTGGGCCAAGATGAACATTTGTTTAATTTTGCCCATTGCCCTCCTCGTTTACTGTAATGGCATGATAGTGTACAGTGTCAGAAAGGGGGGGGGGGGGGGCATGTTCAGTATATCATGTAAAAGTGTAATGTCCGAAACGAAAACCTTGCGCAGCAACAAGTCGGTCACGTCTGGGACTGTGCAGACTTTGCCCAAGTAATAAACCTGTGCGCTTTTAAGCAGCGGGAGTTTGCATTCCTTAATCACACTCGCGAAATCGCTGATTGTTATCTCCACGTGCCGAAAGCCGTCCTCTGGGGGAGTTGATAGATTTACCATGTGGTATGTTTGCACTTCTCGCTTGCAGGTTATTTGCTCGCAAGGAATACGTTTGTCACATACGAAGTTGGTAGGTTTGCTAAGCGTCTGATACGTACACTTCGAGGATTCCACTCCCATTGCCCAGTTCATGGTGTACTGTCCCGGGTCCTCGCGTACTACACCTGCCACGGGACATCCTACATCGCTCGGTTTCACCCAACCGTTGTGGAGCGGAGGCTCGATCAACCCCTCGCAAGGATTAGTTACAGGGCTGGTATTCGGGGGAATGTTTGAGACCCTAATACTACGGGCTTCATTTATTATGTCACATGTGACATACAACATACTCTTGTACGGACTCCATCCCATGTGCTCTAGGAGCGCTAGATCCGATTCGGTAAACCCTAGCGATTTCCAACGTTTCTTAGGTTGCATAAAGGCCTTTTCATCATCAGTCGCTTCTCTGTCCTTGTCTACATGCATCACAGGCTGATTGAATACGTGCTCAGCCTGAACGTGAGGCTGATGTTGCGACCGTCCGCTGAGCTCAGCCTGAACGTGAGGCTGATGTTGCGACCGACCGCTGAGCTCAGCCTGAACGTGAGGCTGATGTTGCGACCGTCCGCTGAGCTCAGCCTGAACGTGAGGCTGATGTTGCGACCGTCCGCTAAGATTCTCTAAGAGTCTAGCGTCTATGTCCTTGTCTTCAAGCATCACACGCTGATGCTCTTTGAGGCTATGAAACATAATAGGGTTCTTGACTTGTTTCCGGTGGAACACATTACACACCATTTGGTTCCTCCTATCTGGGGTTTTGTAACAATCATCTACCTGGGTTGTGGAGTAGTACTCATCCAGCCCGGTAGTGGTGAATACGGCAATGTTCATGGTGGGGATTAACATGGCATCAAAAGGCGTGTGGTCATTTGAGGCGTCCGGTGATATCCTCTCAATGTACATTGTGGGGTCCTTGGACTCAAAAGGCTCCCTTTGTATGTGGTCATTTGAGGCGTCCGGTAATGGCATGTCTTGCGCGGCGTTGACAAGGAACGCATCCATCGCTGATAAAGTCGACTCAAAGTTTAGCTCTGTTGAAATATATTCCTGAGACTCATTCACCCTCTTCACATTGTGCTCAACCTGGTAGACTGGTTCCTGTATGTCCATATATACGAAGGGGGGAGAATTGCCGTGGTTCGCACTCAGTTCTTCGGTCATCTCTCTTATGTTCCGGAGAGCGTCCAGTTGCATCGGTGTCATTTCGGAAACGAACCCGCTGTCGGCGAGAGTATTCTCACTGACATAGTACTTCTTTTTCCCTGCCACTTCGGACACGACCCTGTTGCTGGAGCGCTTATTATGTCCACATCTAGCGTCGTGTGATGTCACGCAGGAGCTGACCATGGTACAACTCGGCTTCAGTGCGTTAATCACACCCATGTACATTCCAGGCTCACACGTATGACCCCGCCGACTCCGGATCACGGACGCTTCCTTTGTCCTCAGTGACTCTATAATGCTGACACGCAGGGGTTGTTGGAAGCCCAGACGTAGCAGCTTATCCGTGATGGCATCGAAGCTTCTGGAGTTCTCACCTAACCACACCTGAGGAACGTCGACCTTGCTCATATCCCTACGTCCGCTTTCGTGTGGCTTCAATGTTAGCCATGTATCAGCATCCACCAGCCCGGTCCTGCAAAACTTGCAGACGTTGAAGATGACCGAGGTCCTGTCTCTCCAGCCGCTACCGTCGACCGCATGATGCGGCCCTACGTAAGGTTCATAGAGTTCCTTCGGTGTTAAGGACACGTCTCCTACCCACCACTTCCTCAACGCCTGCAACTTTATGTCAAGCTCTTCGCTGTCCACGTGCACGTACAACATACACACAGCCAGATCAGCACACGCCATGCGGAATGCGTCCTCGTCTTTAACAGCGTTGGAAGACCTGTACACCCTGGACACAGAGATAAATGGTAACAACGATAACACGTCGTGAGTGTCACTGTGGACACGAAACGCTGTTGATAGTTTAGGGTCTCGATACAAGTGTCTGGGGGGTCTCATGTTTAGCATGCACATGTCTCTGAGTGAGCCCATCACCCCAAGGGTGACCTTGTTGATGTTATAAGCGAGCCGCTCGTCCAGCGTTTTACCTCGCATGTTTGCTATCCAGGAGCTCAAGCTCTGCCATTTAGAATCCAGAGTCGTGATGACGTGCATCATCATACCCTTCGTATGGCCAACGTCTTCTAAGATAAGGCAATCGAGCCTGGGTTCCAGCATGCTGCTACAGTCCGATTCCAGGGCAAGTTCAGGTCCTCGGGTGTTGCACGCCCTGACAGCGGAATGTAGAATGTCTTCAACGTGTGACTTAGGGATCAAAACACTCAACGAGGATATGGATACCAGCCCGTCGGTCAGCGTGTGTACGCATGACCGTTCTATGTTGTCGGAGTAAGCGGCTGCGCCTCTCGGCTGTATCTCGTGGCATAAGCATTTTGTTGTCAAGAATGTATACAGAGGTTCGGGTTTTCTGTTAGCGAAAGGGTCAACCCTGGGGTTCCAACCGTTCTCCTCCTCCTTGTGTAACTCGAGATACGAAGGAATATACACTTTCAATTCCCTGGAACCTCGTCGGTCTTGAAATCGCCACCATAGTTTTAGGAACCTGTAAGAATCCCCTGCTCCTAATGCGATACTGCCATGGTCCTTGCGCTGCTCAAACACATAGCTGGCAATAGTGCGCCTAGCATTTTCGTTTGTGTGAAAGCAATAGCGTTTGTTGTGCACGAGTTCCAAGAACAACATCACAAAGTAAGGCGTGTACATAACAGCCACGTGCTCCAAGCGCTGCAGGTTCAAATCCCTATCAGGGACCATCCTTTGGCTACTGCTATCGCCCACCTTATATCTCAAGGCACCGGATTGTGTGTGCACCACCTTTATGCACTGGCATAGCAGGCACTGATCAGCTGTTCCATGTTTGAAGAATTTACTGAGTCCCAAGGGAGGCGGTATGTTCTCTGCGTGGTAGTAGAAGTCTTGACTTTGTCGTACGGGTGCAAAACGAGGCGGTCGTACTAGGAGGCCTGGGTAACACCCCGGGAAACGTCTCTGTGTCAATCAGTATGTACCTGACTCCTAGTGCTTCGCGTTTGTAGTCTATCATTTGCACCTCTCTCGGCAACTCGTTCGAGAGTCCAAAGACCCACGTCAAAACTTTGCACTCGATCTCCTGGACGTTGCAGGTGTGATTGGACCACACTACAGCGTGCAATCCGCGGACCTTGGGAATGGCTTTGATGCACCCTGTTTTCGTGTCGAACCCCTTCCATTGTAGATCTATTACGTACGCCCGGTCTGTCCGCATGGCCACATCGTGATGCTCGCAGGCGATCGCGTTCATCGCCGAGTAGGATTCGATGATACCCAATGCCGTAGCCTCTCCGAACAACCTGTTGCTGTACTCGGGCACGGGGATGGCGAGCTTGCGGCTGATCACGTATAAGGCGCTGAAATTTTCACGCCCCGGGAACATCTCGATGGTGATCGTACTGGGTAGCCTCTCCCCGAATTGGTCCGACTGACTGACAAAGTTGAACTGATCCACGACCGTCAAGGGTCTCTCTGCTGTGCAACCAAAGTGGGACGGCCGAGTCCTGTAGACGTACAGACCAGGTGGGAGACTTCGAGACCTTTTCAGCTGATACACGATCACGGCGTCGCAGCACTTAGGGTACTTGCGACCTCGATTTTGTGTCAGCCACCTGTACACCGTCACCACGTTATCCATTTCGTATGCCCATAGAGTTCTCCTACCAGGACTGTCGTTCTTCCCGCATCTTGCTACACCCCCTGCTCTTTTACTGCAGGGTTTTTCAGTGTCAGCGTGTATAAAAGGAGAGTCGTTCAGTTCTTTCACGTCTTTGTTCGGTTGATTGGTAGCAGCACAGTCACAGGAGCACGGCTTATGCTCCACAGCGTGTCGTATCAGCATCTCCGCGTTGTGTTTAAAGTTGAATCTGTGCACAGGACAAGGCTTCACGATGTCTTCCGTTAGATCGCTTAACTTGAACCCCTCCGCTCCGGGTACATATATCATGTCTCCTATCACAGGAACAGGGTCCAGGGTTAGCGCCTTGTACAGCGAACAGCACACTGACGGCTCCATCGAAGACAACCCCTTCTTCACCGGGCAGGTGCCGGACAGTCTGCTAAGAGACTGCGAGGAGAACCGTAAAGGTACGATAGTGAGCCAAGTTCGAAAAGCAACAAACATGTACAGGAGAGTATCCGCGGTGAATTACCGAAACGTGGGGACGTGCAACAAAAGGTCCAAACTCTCCAGCGCAAAATGTATTGTGTGTCTGGTCACGTTGGTGAAAAGCAGCAAAGACAGACAAAGGGCAGGCGTTAAACTCCGCTGTCCGTGTAACGTCAGGGTATGTACAACCTGCTTCAAGAACAACCCAGAATGGTACCTAACCAAGCCTCATTTCACAAAGTGTCCGACCACATGGGAGTTCATCTGCACAGTATGTGCCTGCTTCGAAGGTGTCAAGGAGAAGGTGTGTTGTGTTTGGATGTGTTCTAGGTGCGCCTCTGAACACCAGAGCCCCTCATGCTCACAGTGCACCCGGAGCATGGATCGCTGTCCGCGACGTGAGACCTGTACCTTATGGTCTGTGACCAACGACTCGCCCGAGGAGATCGAAGACAGGAGTGATGTTGTCTATGATGAGCACAAAATTGAGGACTACAGGGATCTGATCAGATCGCGGGTGTTTGACAAGGTTTCGCAGAGTAGGCACTTGTCTGCTTCAGATATTAGAACCCTGTTTCCCGAATGTTTCGCCCCCCAATTGTGCACGTGTGAGTCCGCCAACGACCAAAACCCCATGTGCACCAGCTGCACTCCCGTGCTGACAGTGATGCAGGGCTAAAAACCCTCATCCTTTGATAGCCTCCCTAGCCGAGCGCGCTATACCAGGCAGGGCTCTGGCTCGTAACGTGTACAACAGAGGCATGCTGATTAACATGTTCAATGACCAGGACCTGCCCTTGTGCGCCAACGGACGTTCGTGCAAGAGTATGTTGGTGAATGCTCAAAACGACCCCAGGCCGCTGCCCTCGTTGATCTCACCCGAGTCTTACAACCGTTTTGTATCACGTAGAGCCCAAACCGGAGATGTGCAGCACATCGACCCCTGCCCCTGTCTCCTCTGCCTCCTGTTCAACCAGTCCGCCACGATCGCACAGATGCTCAGCTCCGACAGTGTACGCCTGGAGCCTCATCCAACTGATCCCGTGTATTACTTCAACGTGAAACTTTCTCCGGACGTCGGGGTGCCAGAGGTGTGCATAGATGAGTATCACAACTACCTTGTCAGCTTTCGAGGTTCAGTGGGTAGCTACAAGCCCACTGTCTACTACAATTGGAGGGACCTGCTTAGAGTGTTACACAGAGACAGCAGTGGAAAAATAACATTATCACCTTTACAATGATACACGTCGAGAGGTAGTCCAATCAGAGATGTGTAGTACAACTCAACGCGGGTTGTAGGCCGAGTCCAACCTAGCTTGTCCACTATACTACCTAGTCCAACCTACGTCAGTCCAACCTAGCTCGTTCAACTTAGACTACGGCTACTACATAGTCCAACCTACACCTACGTAAGTCCAACCTACGTAAGTCCAACCTAGCTCGTCCGACTAGAATAATACATCATCCAACCTACAACCTATTGAGTTGTAGGCCGAGTCCAACCTAGCTCGTCCACTATACTACGTAGTCCAACCTACTTCAGTCCAACCTAGCTCGTTCAACTTAGACTACGGCCACTACATAGTCCAACCTACACCTACGTAAGTCCAACCTACTTCAGTCCAACCTAGCTCGTTCAACTTAGACTACGGCCACTACATAGTCCAACCTACACCTACGTAAGTCCAACCTAGCTCGTCCGAATAGAATACATCGTCCAACCTACAACCTACTTCAGTCCAACATAAATCGTTCAACATAGACTACGGCGTCCAAAGTCCAACCTGTTGTAGTCCAACCTACTGCATTGTCCAGCCTGCTCATAGAGCACCTAGTCCAACCTACGTCAGTCCAACCTAGCTCGTTCAACTTAGACTACGGCTACTACATAGTCCAACCTACACATACGTAAGTCCAACCTACGTAAGTCCAACCTAGCTCGTCCGACTAGAATAATACATCATCCAACCTACAACCTATTGAGTTGTAGGCCGAGTCCAACCTAGCTCGTCCACTATACTACGTAGTCCAACCTACTTCAGTCCAACCTAGCTCGTTCAACTTAGACTACGGCTACTACATAGTCCAACCTACACCTACGTAAGTCCAACCTACTTCAGTCCAACCTAGCTCGTTCAACTTAGACTACGGCCACTACATAGTCCAACCTACACCTACGTAAGTCCAACCTAGCTCGTCCGAATAGAATACATCGTCCAACCTACAACCTACTTCAGTCCAACATAAATCGTTCAACATAGACTACGGCGTCCAAAGTCCAACCTGTTGTAGTCCAACCTACTGCATTGTCCAGCCTGCTCATAGAGCACCTAGTCCAACCTACGTCAGTCCAACCTAGCTCGTTCAACTTAGACTACGGCTACTACATAGTCCAACCTACACCTACGTAAGTCCAACCTACTTCAGTCCAACCTAGCTCGTTCAACTTAGACTACGGCCACTACATAGTCCAACCTACACCTACGTAAGTCCAACCTAGCTCGTCCGAATAGAATACATCGTCCAACCTACAACCTACTTCAGTCCAACATAAATCGTTCAACATAGACTACGGCGTCCAAAGTCCAACCTGTTGTAGTCCAACCTACTGCATTGTCCAGCCTGCTCATAGAGCGTTTGACTTAAAAGCAAGAGACCGCGCAAGCAAGAGGTGTAGTAGTGTGTGTCTGTCTACTACCGACCATGGATATCCTCACCCGAAAAAGATACCGTTACATACAGGAGGCTTCTGGTAACATGGACAAACTGAACCACGTGGCAGATGTTCTCTTTCATCATGGGATGCTATTAGACGAGGAGAGGGAAACCATCCAGAGTACACAAGGGTCTTATGACAAAGCCCGGGTTCTGATCGATTATGCAAGGAGGAAGGGAGATATTACCAGTAACATGTTGATGACAACCTGGGAGAACTACGGTCGAGCAGATGACCCCGATGATGATGGTGATGATGACATGTCGATCGAGGATACACTTGACATATTGGACGATCTGAGTCATGGCGATATTGAGACGCTCAAGTTTTTTATGAGGGAAATACAAGTCAACGGCCGACGACCCATCAGTCTGGCTCACTTGGATAGTATGACTGATAGAACCCAGATAGCAAAAGCTATCGCGCTGCACTACGAATGTGACACCCGAGTGGCGTTGAACGTTCTGCTGAAAAGCATTCGTCATAATGACGTGGTTAGGATGACTTCGAAGACGTTGACAGTCAGCACATCAAAAACACCAGATGTGACCTTCGGCTGTTACCTTGAAGCTATCAATGCAAACAAAGCTGCTGTTACGGAGAAGGCGTTGCACGTACTCCAGGACCTCAATAGAGACCAACTGGAAAGATTCATATTGATACTGAGACTACCAAGTGAACGTATCAAGACTGCCACTGACCTCGCGACAGTCCTCACGGAGCACGCAAATTATGATATGCTCATTTACTTAGAGACCGTATGCAAGACACTTTGTAAGATCCAACGCAATGATTTAGTCTATGACTTGAGCATGTACATACGTGGGCTCAGCGCCTGACGTGTGTCTGATGTTCCCACAATGACATATTTTTCTTCACTGATTTATATTGAACATGACGTTCATTACAAATGTACATTGTTGTTGACAATAACAAAAGTCTGACTGCCATTGTTGAAATCTGTTACTTTGTGTCATGGTCAAAAACAAAGGTCTGAATGTCAATGTTGCAACCTGTTACTTTGTCAGAGATGTAATTACATCTACATGAAAAGGTGTGTGAGTCATTACACTTGTACATTGTTGTTGACAATAAAAACAAAGGTCTGAATGTCAATGTTGAAACCTGTCACTTTGTCACTACATACATGAAAAGGTGTGTATTGAGTACTTCTGGTACAGCCAGATGATATACCAAAAAGCCTAGTCACCCTGTGGTGTTGGAGTTGGCTTAGCAAATGTTATGTTTTTATACGCTTGATAAAAACTCACAGAAATCACAGACAGAAATCAGACAGAGAGTGACGCTTGTGGGGCATAAGTGTACAAACGTACTACATACCTTTTATACAAGATGGTATCACAACACAGAACAACGGTGTCCATCCACTGTCAGACCCTGGGTTATGTTCATCTTCAACGTGCAGTCACGAACAATAACTGGACCTGGAACTGACGGTTTATTTTCTTAAATGGCTGAAATTGTAGTCTTTGCCCTAAACATGCCTCAGGCTTTTATTTGTTTTTCAAGAATGCTTTTCAAAAATTATTCAAACACTTTAAGAGAGATATGTTTTGAAAAGACACTTTGAAGCTGTATTATTTGTCTCACTATTTCAAAAGCTATATGTATACACTGTATTAAAACATGGTATTTGTATGGCAAGACTGCTAAGCAATAATTCAACAAATGACAAGGTTTAGAAAACAAATGTAAAAAGAAAAACAATCATTGTCCTTTTTTTTGCTGGCAGTTCATTACTCAATAGCTTATACAGTAGCATGTAGTTTACAGTGCTGTCATATGAGCCATGAGTCAGCCATAGAACACTCATAGTTAGACCATGTCCTACATACACAAAAATACTGCTAATACCGTTGTCTGCATTTTACTGTAAAGGTAGACAAAAATAGCTTTATGCTGTATGTACAAAAACAGTTCTACTTACTTTCACAGTATCTTGCTGTCAACCGTGCTGCCAGTACTTTAATGTTTTTTTTGAGAGGACAATCTCTAACAGTTTAGGCTTTGTTACAAGTGTTGTATGTCTTTATGCATATTAAAAAACACACAGAAATCACAGCATGCCTATGGAAATGCACAGAAAAATCACAGGTTAAGTCCACTTACAGATTGTCGACAAAAATATCTAAGATACGATACAAGAATACAGCTTTTATAGTGTTCTGGAGACAAAGAAACTATTTTCCATTGGTCAGTGTTACATGGTTAGATAGGTTTAAACCTATAGGAACCTTCAAAACATACTTAAGACCCTTAATGCACATAATGACACCATGACATAGCTCTGGTTACACAGATTACACACGTTAATCACATTATTTAACATCCAGATACACTTTAACAAAGACATGAAACTAGATAAGAGGTCAAGAGTACAATAACTGTTAACTTATCATAGTTGGACTCTACTGATGTAACCATTTAACATGGTTATGATTTCCAGTCCCCATTCATATATTATTAAAGTGACACAATCTCTATCCCTTCCTCTCCCTCCCTCTACCTCTCCCTCACACACACACGCACACACACACAGACCGTAACAACAGGTCCAGGTTAGAGGACAGATGGAAAGTACACAGTCAATAGAATTGCCACAATGTACAGCCCCTCGGGGCCACTGGACCCGAACATCACATGTGTAGGAGGTTGTACAGTGTGCACTCATTGAAAAATATATAATAATAATAATCTTTATTTATAGAGCACTTTTGTAAAACACGTTACAAAGTGCTTCACACAAGGCAACAACTTCACAACAAGCAGATCATAACATTATACAATAAAGTAATAACAAATACAATAAAAACAAATGAATAAATAATAAATATGTTCCTCACAGAAAAGTAGGCAAGGCCAATGAGTCTGAGGCTGGCAAATACGTATATGTTAAGGTTATATGTGTAATACACATTGAAAAACGGAATGCTCCGCTGGATATGATCGTACTTATAGTATGTCACATCACAACACAGGAACCCAAGATAGAGACGTATCAGCTGTTGTATCAGCATGGACAGGCCTTTGAGCAGACGTGTAACTCCGGGGTCACACTTGTATATATGAATTGGACTGTGTACCTCCGGTTAAAATGATTTGATGACATATGATAGTGGGTCCTACGCCTGAGTGTTTCAGGTGTGTAGTTCCGTGCACAAAAGATGTATACAAAGACACGTTGTTTGTATAAGCAAAAGACACGTTTATTGGAGTCAGTAGACACAGGGTAACAGAAACAGCTGTAGAATGCAAACCAATATATACGTTGCAAGACATAAAGGATCCTGTATGGTACTAGAAAGACATTATGATGTATTGGTTAAATGACTATCATATCATAGGCAGTAGACTGTCATATGAGCCATGAGTCAGCCATAGAACACTCATAGTTAGACCATGTCCTACATACACAGAAATACTGATAATACTGTTGTCTGTATTTTACTGTAAAGGTAGAAAAAAATAGCTTTATGCTGTATGTACAAAAACAGTAGCATACTGAAGATTTCAGCAACAGCAAGACACAGTTCTACTTACTTTCACAGTATCTTGCTGTCAACCGTGCTGCCAGTACTTTAATGTTTTTTTTGAGAGGACAATCTCTAACAGTTTAGGCTTTGTTACAAGTGTTGTATGTCTTTATGCATATTAAAAAACACACAGAAATCACAGCATGCCTATGGAAATGCACAGAAAAATCACAGGTTAAGTCCACATATAACGCTCTGCATGCTGTATATTTCAACTGTACATCACATATCACACACCTGGGATTCCTGGGTTGCGTTCATCTTCACCATGCAGTTATATGTTGTGGCAAAAACGGCCTTTACTCTTATGTTGAACAAAATACAAGAAACACTTACAGATCGTCGACAAAAATATGTAAGAGACGGTACAAGAATACAGGTTTTATAGTGTTCTGGAGACAAAGAACCTCTTTTCCATTGGTCAGTGTCACATGAATAGATAGGTTTAAACCTATAACCTTCAAAACTTAAGACCTTTTTATCTGCACCATTTCCAAATCCCAGTCATATATGGGTAGATTGGTTTAAACCGATAGGAACCTTCAAAATGAAGACCCCCTGTCAACATAAGGAATGAATAACATCCCTGTGACCTTACCAGTCATATAGTATAGATAAGACATCCCTCCCTGTCCCTCTCCCTCACACACACACATGCAGACACACACACACATGCAGACACACACACACACATGCAGACACACACACACACATGCAGACACACACATGCAGACACACACACACACACACACACACAGAATGAATAATGAGTAAATACTAGATATATTCCTCACAGAGAAGTAGCCAAGGTGAATGAGTCTGCTGAGGCTGGCAAATAGCTATATGTGAAGTGTAAGGGTAAAATTCCTATCTTCGTTATTTAACATTAATCCCTTTCACCTGCACTATTTCCAATTCCCAGTCATACATGGGTAGATTGGTTTAAACCGATAGGAACATTCAAAATGAAGACCCCCTGTCAACATAAGGAATGAACAACATCCCTGTGACCTGCAGTGAAGTCGCGTTAAGCCATTTTCCAATTACCAGTCATATAGTATAGATAAGACATCCCCTCCCTGTCCCTGTCCCTCACACACACACACGCAAACACACACACACACGCACGCACACACACACGCACGCACACACGCACACGCACACACACACACACACGCACGCACACACACGCACACACACGCACGCACGCACACACACGCACGCACACACACACAGTGACAACAGGTCCAGGTTAGAGGACAGATGGAAAGTGCGCAGTAAATGACTGCCATATCATAAACAGTAGACTCTTATATGAGCTATGAGTCAGCCATAGAACAGTCATAGTTAGACCATGTCCTACATACACAGAAATACGTCTGCAGCGGCACCGTTAACAACGTTTAGTCATCTCGGGTACTTTCTCCATGAACTGTTCTACAGACAATTGAACATTCTCAGCTCTCCGCTTTAGCAATGTGGCAGCTGCTGTGGAAAATCCCGGGAGTGTGGTTATTGGACGTGTTGTAATTTGTAATGGGTAGGGATTCATCTTTAATGTAGCCTCCCAATCCCTTTCACCGCCCAATGTATCACCCCCTATTTGAAGTACTTGGATATCTTTAGTGATTTTTGTTAATGCTTGTCTCTGGGATTCTGACAACCCTTCAGTGTTACACTTAGCCGCTTGTACACCAACACTGAGGCCAAATGCACCGCCTGTCATCTCTGCAGTAGCACCGGTTTCACTACAGCGTTCTCTGGCAGAGTCCAAGTTAGCGACGGCATCTTTGTTGCACGTGGAATAGATCTCAAATGTACTGTAATATCCACCCACTGTGATAGCACTCACGAATGCGTAACCCCAGGTAGCCAAAAAGCGATCTATGTGTCCGTGAGGATCTGTGTTCAAGGTGTCAATGTCGTCCTTGAGTGCGCTGCTGGGGGTGTACGATGTAATCATCACAGTACCTACTTCACATTGGTACGTGGACAAAGTGATGGCTACGTTGTTGCTATCTGACACGCTTTTCTCCACTGTCCGTTCCACTGCTTCGGTTTTGCTGAACGACGCCTCAGCTGAAGCCGTTATTCCGAAATAAGATCCAGACGCTCCCACATGACCCGAAATGGAATCTTTCGAACCTTCGGTGTCCGTTCGGGACGAGCTCCCCGAAGTGCCTCTTTTATGATACTTGGTTGACTTTAGACACTTGATAGCCTTGTAGAACCTAACGGATCCGGGTACAGTAAATTCATTTTGTCGTTTGCATCTGTTCAGGAAACCAGATAGTGGTATCACCTCCACATGTCCAATGCCTTGGGATGTTATGGAATGACCCAAGGGAAACGTGTACACAGAAATCGAAGCGTCACAGTAAGCCATAAGACCTCGGTCCACTGCTGCGAGGAGCCCAAAGCTCAGCGCTGAAGTCAAAGTTATGACCATTAAGGGGATCAGCCACATTTTCTTTGGTGTAGTACAAATACACTGAATCACACGTGGTCCTTGTGCAGACGCCTCCTGTGTATCCAGATCTGTCTCGTTTTTGTCACGAGGATCCGCTGGACTTCGGAGAATAAACCTCCTGGCCAGATCCGGAACATCTATCCGCAATTTCCACTTACAAATTATGATTATGACCACCAGCACAATCAAGACAGGAATCCCGAGAAAAGGAAGGGGATCAAAAGAACTAACCTCAGGCTGATCCAGTATAGGATCGCACACCACATCGTGACTATGGTTACCCGTGAAACTTGGTTGAAATCCTTCGTTACAGGTCGTATGAGGCACACACGTGATACACACTGTAGACGAACAGTGAAACCCTTCTTTACACTTACACACACACTTCTTGGTGGGACCACAATGTGGTTTCGCGAAGTTCCTGTTGGGATCACAGTAAGGTTGCAGGTGACACTTGTCCAGCCGGTTGTAGTCTGATGTGTATTCATGCTCCTGACACGGTATACACTGTGGATCTTCGCATGTTCCATTACTCAAACTTGTCCCTGGTGGGCACATACAACAATCTCCTAGTTGTCCACATCCTTCTGCCAGGGTGACCAGACACATACCCAGTAGTAACATTACTTGATGGTACCAATCCCTGTTAAGTGCCATGAGTTGCGTCAACAGGCAATTGTAACTGTAATCCGTGAAATGTTCAAATAGACAGCGCTGTTGCAAAGTCCCCTAAGTCGTCTTGGAAATGAAACTTGTCGGTTGTAGCCATATTTGAACCACAGCTAAGTTTAGTTTTTAACAGCTGCCGCTGTAAATCCAACCTACAGTAAGCCTATGGGTTTCGAAAAGAAAACTGTTTTTTTTTTGGGGTCCATAATCTATATGGATCACGACGCAGTCACCTCTATGTGCATTTTGGATCACGACGCAGTCACCTCCATGTGCATTTTACTTCAGATGACTGCACTGTGTATTGGACATTATTCGGTCTTTCAATTGTCGTCATTGTTGTCACAGCGTGGTATTTGTATGGAAACAAGACATTGCAAAGGACAAAGGAGAACGAGGAGGTCCCATAAGCCGTGCGCCACATGGCCAGCTGTGTTTTATTTGGACATGTAACACTTTATATACGTATACAGTTTCTAATACAATATGTCATGGTGTTTGGACATGTAACAACTTCTATACCTACGGTCTAATAAAATATATTGGTGTTGCATCACTTCATGTTTTACGTTTCCTTACATTTACCTGCTTCCCCGCATGTGGACCCGGGAGCGAAGGCCAGTTTAGGCAAATGCGAGCAGCAGGGAGTACATAAAACATAAAAAAAAAACAAACAAAACCAAACAAAAACAAACGAAACACACAACAAGAAGAACGGGGTGACCAAAAGCCCTGGGAGGTTTTTGCGCGTCAGTGCGCGAGTAGGCTCCCGTGGTGATTTAGGACACAAAGCACAAACAGGGGGGGGGGGG
>VMKM01002798.1:0-57337 GCA_008360985.2 Macquaria ambigua | reverse complement strand
CTGTCTGTCTCTCTCTCTCTGTCTGTCTCTCTCTCTCTGTCTCTCTGTCTGTCTCTCTCCGTCTGTCTCTGTCTGTCTCTCTGTCTGTCTCCCTGTCTCTCTCTGTCTGTCTCTCTCTCTCTGTCTGTCTCTCTCTCTCTGTCTGTCTCTCTCTCTCTGTCTCTCTGTCTGTCTCTCCGTCTGTCTCTCTGTCTGTCTGTCTGTCTCTCTTGGGGTAATTAGTCTTATTAGCAGCTGCTGAAAAGAGCTGATAATCCTCTTAAAACTAAACTCCAGCACATAAAGTCGGCGAGGGGCTCGTGGTCGCCTGCAGGAGGCCGAACCTCGCTCTCTCGCTCCGTCTCGCTCTCCATTGAGTCATCAAGCGGGTCTTTGTGTTGTCATGGTGACCCCCGTCTGTCAGCCCACCAATCACAGCATTGTTTCTCTGCACAGTGATTGACGGGATGTTCTCAACCCTTTTGACTTGTGACCAGGAGACGAGAACGTGCTCATCTGTTCTCTGCAGGAACTTTACACTCGATTCAACAAGTTCTCACAGCCGCCAACAAAAAATACTCGTCAATCAGTTATCATCATAACATTCATTATCAATACAGGTGGCTCAACAGCAGGCTGGGCCATATGATGAGAAAATATTTAAAAATAGGATGATTAACAAATATAAAACTGAGGTATGAACACTGGTGTGTATATTCATTTTTGTTTGGGACTTTTGTGTGTATATAATATACATATATATAAAAATATAAACGATATATAAATCTAAAGGGATCTGTACAGAATAATTAATGTAAAAAGGACAGGCGTAATAAGCTTCACCTTTTCAGTCAGTATAAACTTAGTTATTTTACATTTGAATTTTTAACATGTATATTTGAGCTGTACAAGTTGAAAATGACTGAAATAAATTAAACCAAACTGTAACTCATCAGAGGTTTTACTATATTGTTTGCTTGTGACTCCTCATCACAGGTTATGAACTGGACAAGCAGTTCAACCAAAGAATGATTTTTCTTTTGTAAGG
The DNA here is from genome assembly GCA_008360985.2 of Macquaria ambigua. Lineage (NCBI taxonomy): Eukaryota > Metazoa > Chordata > Actinopteri > Centrarchiformes > Percichthyidae > Macquaria > Macquaria ambigua. The sequence goes on along the minus strand of VMKM01002798.1, from coordinate 56,310 downwards.
TTGTTTAATTAAAAAGAGCTAAAAAATATTGACCCTTTTTATAGATAAAATCAAAAAAAATAGAGATCCGTCACAGGGCAAACCACAAGATGTGCTTTCTGTTCAACCAAAAATAAATGAAGGTAACTCAAAATACTCATTCGTTGATATTACAGACATTCTCGCTTGTTTAAAATGGGCATGAGCAAAAATAAGTGATGCAGAACTTATGTTTAAGACACCAAAAATGCTGCTGCAGTGGTGAAACGTCTTACATAAAACATCCAGTGCAAACACAGGACTTTGTCTTCTGTCGCAGGATCCACAAATATAATCTGCCACTTCCTAAAAACACAACTCAAGTTCTTTTATAACCATCCAGCTGGAAGAACTCATCAGAGAAGCATATATGAAGGACATTTACTAGAAAGTTGTAGCCCTTAAAGCACCATATAACGAGCAATAAAACCTGCAGTGGACCTCGCTGTTGTAACTGCCTGTTGTTAAAGGATGCAAGTGCCTCTTTAAAGTTTGTCTCCTTCGTGGACGGCAGCTGTAGTCAGCCTGGATGTTGGTTAAAAACAATTAGTCAATTGATCGATTGACAGAAGAGAGTAGAACTAGTTTTATATCACTGTAAATTAAATATCTTTGTCCGACAAAAGAAGCAGTTTGAATTCTTAAGCACCGACAGAAACAGAAGGCCTGTTTTTAATGGATTTGTTCCTCGCAGCCTGTCGTATTATCCACATTGATTTTTGTCCATCTGCAGTGTGTCAACAGTGTGATGCGTTCAGGGTCAGACTGGCAGCCTCTGATGTCGCCCGGCACAAAGCACAACAGACGGATTTGGATCAATATTGATTTTCTCCTGAGAGCCTTTCGTGCGTAAAAAACCCTCCTGTCCCCCGTTCAATAGAGATATAATTGGTGATTTGTGATCACCAGTCTGTGTGTGTGTGTGTGTGTGTGTGTGTGTGTTTACAGTAGATTAAGTTGTTACCAGTTGATCGTTTCCTGTGTATTAATCTCATGTTTGTGGGTCAAGCGCAGGACGTTTTACAGAAGCTGATAGTTGGGTTCGTTTTGGACAAATATACAGAAATATTTAACACAACAAAACTCATTTTTTTAAACCATATTTTGGGGATTTGAAGAGGAGACATGGAGACGAACACAGTGAGTTAACAACTACATATAATATTTATTTATCTATTCCCTGTTAACCCAGTTTGTTCTTAAAGTAGCAGTTGAGGACAGATTTTAGCCAACTAATGTGGTCTAACGTAATATATCTGTATGAAGCAGCTACAGAGAAGCGTTGCACCTGTGTATTTAGGTATATTGTGGTGAATCGATGAAGTAAAATATGGTGCAAGAGATGTTTGATGTTTTGCTTTTCAGCAACTATTGGATTTTAACAGAGTGATGCAGTGTTTGACATGTAAAATTTAGTATTTTAGACATTTCTGTAGGACACATTTATACATGTAAGAAAACAGAAATAAAGTAAGTAAACAGCAACTCTTATTACAGTTATTTAAATCAAACTCCTGGCAAATGAAGAAGTAAATAAAGTAATTAACTAAAGAGCAAACATGCCCACTCTGATTGATATTCAATACTTAAAAGAAGACATTATTGTTTTGTTAAGCTTAACAAGATCAGTCAACTCTTTGTTTTCAGTATTGAATATTGTTTCATGTTGATCTGCCATCAAACAAAGTGTTGATCATATTAATGTCTGTTAAAACTGGCAGATTACCACACTTACATTTACATACATAGATTTGTTCTGTGCATAAGCAAAGTAATTAGCTTGCAAACATTTTAGTAATCAGTGTTCAACATGTTGACGTTGTAACACTAATTTAGCATGTTAGCATGCCAACGGGTACATTCACATGCGCGTTAGTGTCTCATCCTGTTTTTGATCTCACCTGGGATGTGATGTTTACATGGAGCGTGAGAAACCTGGTTATTGATCTCAGTATCCAGGTTTCTGATCGTCTGTGTGAACTTTGTGTCTTTGATTTCTCTCCATGTCAGTCACTGTGTTCTGTACCAACAGAGAAGGATCAGAGACCTGGATCAGGTGTTGACAGACCACAGTATCCTGGTTTCAGAGTACTCCAGAGGCCTGTACTACGAAGCGGGATTTGCGGTTAGCGAGGTAACTTCAGGTTCAACTCTGGGTTTTCAGTACTACGACGGTGGTTAACTTCTTACCGGGGTAAATCGCCATGGAAACTGATGCTGCACGGCAAACCTGCTCCGGAGCAGGTTATGTTGGAGATAACAGATCAACACGTACTAAAGCCCCGCCTACTGACCAATCAGGTCTCTTGGAAAATGACATCACCAGTAGAAAAGAAGTGCAGCTCGGTACGTGGATCATGAGAGGAACTCTGTTCATATGAGAGATATATATATATATCTGTGTCGTCCTACAGCAGAGACTGACTGAAGCACTAAAGCTTTGTACTTATAAGAGATGAATGTCAGCCTATTTACCACGAAATTATGTTTTTATATTTATTTATTTTTTGCTCCCAAGTCCGTTTGACACCGCCGGGGTTGCAGCTGAAAGAATCAGAATAAAATTGTCAAACACTCCATAAGAACATCTGAGCAACACATTAACTTAATGTAATACTGCTGACGGGGCAGTGATGTTATCAGCCTGTTAATTTACGCTTCACACAGTCGGGTTTTTGCCAGCTGTCCTTCCTGCATTCAGCAGCTGCAGCTGTGTTGCTTTCAGCCTGGAGGATGTTTAACTTCTTCGTATTTCTCTAATATTACAGTTTGCTCTTCGTTGGTAAAGTATGCCGCTCTGCTGCCAGCACACCTGTCATGTTTGTGATTGGTCATATGCTGCAAACCCCGCCCCTTTCATGTGAACGCGCTCGTGGCTTGATTGGGAAACCCTGGGTTGACTTATCGAGTTGATAACCAGCATCATGTGACCGCTTAGCGGGATCATGGTTGTTCGGCTCAGTGAAGCCAGATAACGAAAAGAGATCCTGGGTCTGTTGAACTGGCTTCGTAGTACAGGCCTCAGGTAGCAGATCCAGGTTTCTCAAATGGGAAAAGTTGTTAATAAGATGCGCATCTCATTAAGAGGATAATAAAAAACATGATCATAACCAGGATGCATGTAAACCCACTCAGTCATGCTAACATTTATTTTGCATGCATGTTTTTTTTCCCTCAAGAATATTTGTATTGCATTTTAAACAGTTTACACAGGAAATGTGCAGTGTACACAACAGGTATGCCGAGTATACAGAGCACATCATGAAAACTTATTCCACATATAGAAGATAGTTCATCCCTGGAGTTATACCGGAAGGTGCTGGAATTCGGGTTTTATACTTAGAAAGAAAAGAAAGAAAAATAAAAGAAGGGTTTAGACATTGATAAACTTATACAGATTATATTACTGACAGAAATTAACAGAATAAATCTTTAGTTTGACTAAACATTCTGAAAGTATTTCAGAAAAGGTCCCCACACCTTTTCGAACTTTGAGTAGCGGGTCTTTTCTAGGTTTAGACAAGACATAATGTCCCTCAGCCGCTGGGCGTGGGTGGGCGTGGGTGGGCGTGGGTGGGCGGGGCAGCATCCCTCCATCTTAGTAAAATTGCACATCTGACCAAAAGAGAGGCGAAGGACAGTGTGTGGCATTTGATTGGAGTCATGCGCACGTCATCAACTCCAGTGGTACCAAAAAGGACAACCAGAGTGTTGGGTTCTAGGTCAAAATTGAGGATTAGGGATAAGGTTTGGAAAACGTCCCTCCAGTATTTTTCCAGGCTAGGACATGTCCAGAACATGTGTATAAGGGAAGCCTCTTGCATGCATATTTAAAGTAATGTGCAGCACAGCTATTGCATCCTGTAGGTGTGGACCAAAGTGTCGAACTGACATGATGGTTAGACTGAAACCAACAGAGCCGTGCTGCTCTCTGAACTCTTTCCCTGAATTCAAAACATTCAAATACATATTTTTCCTTTTCAAATGATGATTTCCATGAACGCAAAAGTATAAATTTGCTCTTAGCTCTGAGTACTGGAGAGTTTGGTGTTGCACAGTGCATCACCCTGAAGTCCTTCCTGTCCACATTATAAACCAGGAACAGCTGCTCCCTGCTTTAGATCAGACAACCTGAATCTGATAACGCCCACAGAGCTGCTCACTTTATGCAGATCCACTGCTACCAGGACTGAGAGAGGCAGAATTTAAGGCCCATTAACATTCATGAAAACACTGCCCCACCGCTCCCACGCACTTCCCTCCGACATCAAACTTGTCTCCAACTGCATGTCTCTCAGAGAAGCCCCGACTCAGGGGAAGACACTGTCCTCAGGATGTTAATTACCCACAATCATTAAATGCATTTCATCTGATGGTGAGTCACGCTGTTAATTTATTTCTCCTCATGTGTTGTTACTTGTGCAGAAGCCCTGGAGTTTCTGATATCCACACAGAGATAAAACAGATTAATTGGTCGACTTACAATTCTATAATTTCACACCTGTCTGCGTTTGCAGGGTTGCTGCTGCTGATAAGTTCGGTCGTGATTTGTGCAGAGTGGTATGTTGGCTTATATCAGTGTGTTGTCGTTATGGGCTGTAAAGCTCAGCTTTATAGACACACAAAGGAGCATTAATGTGGTCAGACTTGGTTGTGTGTTATCCAAAAATCTGATAATTCAATAAAGAGTAGGTGGACTGCATTCAGAAAAATTCCACTTAAACTTTTTATTTGCTCTCTGTGAGCAGACAAAAAGTTTTTCCTCACCAGGGCCTTCTTCAGTGTCTGTGGATGTCAGATCCATTTCCACCTTAAGTAAACAAATGAGCACTCCTTCAGGCCCTTGAGTAATCAAGACATTTTCCCTGACAGGCTATACATTAAACCAGGAGTAGGTCGTAGTCTAGAATAATAAATCCTGGCTTAACGAGTAGCTTTATCAAACACATTTTTAACTTGGTTTTGTTTCTTCGCTACAAAATCCAAGACTAAGGTAAACGAGATTCATAGGCCTAAGTGTGAGGCCTAGGCCAGACACCCACTGGTGGAGGATTTGGGATATGGTGGGGGGGCAACCAATACTGGATGGCTCTAGACAACAGTCTTTGCCGGTTCTGAATCCATCTGTAAATAGGCAGCACATTTATTTTATCACTGTGTGTGCTTACTCATTGTCTTGCTGCATTTTTAATTTCCAAAGTAAATTTAGTTTGGCAAAAAAAAGCTGCAAAGGAATTCACTGCCCAACCCAAGAGAGTGGAGAGGTGGGCGGTTACAGTTTCAGTTACCATCCTGTTCATCTCTCAAACAGATCTTTCTCACAGCAGATATTTTGACAGTTGCATTCCTCCAGGTGTGGCAGTGTCAGGATACGTCTATTGTGCTTTTCTTGCCATAACAAGCTGCAGTTTCGGCCATAAAAAAGCTCATTGTCAGGTTAATGTCTGTTGGATCATTTCAACGCTGTGATGGACATGAAGGTCTTGTTGAATCATCAGTAAAATGAGGCAGTGAGCTGAAACAATTCTGCTTCATTGAAAAAGAAAAACCCTCAGAGGTACAGGACTGTATCATAACAGCTTTAGGAGCAACTCTGTCCCTGGAAATTATGTTTATATACTACTAACTTGTTTTTCCAAGTATATTTTGGGGAAAATGTAATTGCTGCCAAGGCTTTGTTCTGTGGCAACTTTTTCTTGAATAAAAAAAGTGCTACGTTATTGTTGGATGATAGGCAAACAAAACACATGACTTTGACTGGTGTTCCTATCCTGAGTGTGTAATTAGATTTAGACAACAAAAGATCTTTAGTTAAGGTTAGGGAAGGATGGTGGATTTAGATAAATGTGAACATGTCCTGTTACTGTGGACTTTTTTCTGTATTAAACCATGACTATGATCTTTCCCTGAGTGTGCCTAAACATAACCATAAAAGTGTTATAATAATGCTGGATATTCAAGCCTCACGCTCTTTCCACTGGGGTACCACAAGGATCTGTGCTTGGTCCCCTTCTCTTCTGAATATACACCACCTCCCCCGGTCCGATTATCTGCTCACATGGTTTTTCTTACCGCTGCTATGCTGATGATACTCAGCTCTGTCTGTCCTTCCCACCAGACGACCCGACTGTCTCAGTCTGCCTCAACGATATCTCAAAATGGATGGTAGAACACCTCCTTCTACTCCAACACTGAACTCCTGATGATCCCAGCCAGTCCTTCTGTTCAGCACATCATTGGTATCCAGCTCAGCTCCGCCTCTCTCTCACCAACAAAGTCTGCTCTAAATCTGGACATCGTGATTGATGGCCAACTAAATTTTATTGAGCGCATTGCATCTGTCACACGGTCATGTCGCTTCACACTAGACAACATTAGAAAGATCAGCAGACCGTTGCAGCAGCTATACATAAGTTCTCTCTTAAGTTAGGGTGCAAAGTCCGCACTAAACGACACGTTGAAACTAGTTAGTTTGATACTAAAACTGTGTTGATGTTTGGTTTCACCACGAAGACTTAAGGTTCATCTTAGTTACTCTGGTGTAAAGTCCACACTAACCAAAATACTGTCACACATAATGACGTTTCCACTTCCTGTGGCCAATAACATTACTGTGTTGTCTCTCGTGCCCAACTGTCTTTGAACACTTTGCTACGCAAAAGCGAAGAGGCTAACAGCTAAAAATAGCAAACATTAATGCAAAATAACAATTCGCTCATCCTCCAAGTTATCCCACCTTTCAAAATGATTTTTCAGCTGGTGCAACCCTTAAATGTTAGCGCGTAAACTAAGACCTAAGTTAGAAACTATGTTCAAACTAGGCTATGTTTGAACTTACACATAGCTGCTGCAACGCAGTGCAGGTCCTATCAGACTATACTGCTCAACTCCTTGTACAGGCACTGTCATCTCTTGCCTTACTACTGTAACCCCCTTTCTGTCAGGGCTGCCAGCATGCACAGTAAAACCTCTGTAAATGGTCCAAAATTCGGCAGCACGTCTGGTCTTCAACCAGCCAAAGAAAGGTCATGTGACTCCACTTTTCATTACTCTCCACTGGCTTCCTGTTGCTGCTCTCATTGAGTTCAAATCACTAACGCTCACCTACGGAGTGGCCCACGAGCACAGCACCCAACTACCTGAACTCCCTCATTCAGGTTTATGAGCCTTCTCGTTCACTACGATCTGCAAATGAACAACGACTGATGAATGAGACAGAAAATCCCAATCCGAACTCTTCTCCTGTTTGGTCCCCTGGTGGTGGAACGAGTTACCGAACTTGATTCACTTGTATCAGGAGTGTTGAGGCACTTATTCTCAAACGCTACTCCTTGATCTACTGTGGCTTGAATCGTACCTCATTCGTACGTCTCTTTGGACAAAAGCTTCTGCCAAATGAATAAATGTAAATGGATATTGTATTTCAAGAGGGTATATTGTAGGGAAACAAATAACGTTGTCAGTGAACGTTTTACTGATATACTCAACATTTTGTGCCTTAGTAATCAAACTCTTGTAATGTTACTTCAGGAGAAAAGGCAGATGTGAATACCGATAGAAAAGCTAATGGCTAGTTGTACATTAAGCAGCAGGTGTTCGCTAAATCTTAGCCTAAGTTAGCTCCACTGTTGAAGAAATGTACCAGAACAACTGTGTGGTTAAACTGGTGAAAATGTGAATTCAGTGTAAAAATGGCTAAAAGGTTTTAGCTAGTTACCGGCTGGCTTTCATTTAGATCGCTCAGCTAACAGCAGTATCAGGGTCAGCCAAGATATTTTTCTGCACCCCTCCCCTCCAGCCCCATATGTGAGATAAAACAACTTCACCCTCTTCACTGGTCTATAAATACAGCATGTCCTCTGCTTGTAAACCTGTTGTTGGATGTCTTAAACACAAAACTATCAAACCAAAAGAAAGCAAATGCTGAATCATGGAACCACTGTGCCACATCACATTCAGCCAGCAGTACAGAGTCTACAGGCATGTTTGTTCTCTCAGGACAATTTCTACATGGACTTAAAGAGATGCAGAAACTGTGTGTTGACATTTTCCCTTCAGGGAGGCGTAAATAGCATCAAAAAATGCTGATTTAGAGCCAGTTTGAGGTGTTTGTGTTGATGTTTGCTGCTATGAAATGTGCGAGTGTGTGGTTGTGTTTGTAGGGTGTGTTGGTATGTGTCAAGTGTAGCTGTTGTTGGTATGTTGCTATGCATCGGCGTGTGTGTGTGTGTGTGTGTGTGTGTGTGTGTGTGAGTCGGAGGTATTGATTAAAAAGCAAGCTGGCTGGCTGCAGTTATTAATATTTGAAGCTGACTTCTAATGGAGGCCTTTGAAGCTGAACGGTTTGAAGTGCTCTGACACGGAGTTAAAGCTCAGTCAGGACCAGAAACACTTAACCCCCAGTCTGAAATTTTTCCCCAAATATATTCAAATATAAATACATCTGGGTGGTAAATAAAAAGAAAGTCATCAGCTAAATGCTGTCACTGCGTGAGATAAGTCTTTTAAATCTTGGTCGTAATCTGTGTTCGACTGTACAATATAAATTCTGAAACATGTCAGATGAAGCGATGAACACCTGGTGAATCCCAGCGCTGCGATGTACATTGAAGACTTGACACGTCATCAACTCATGCCATCAACATGCACCGGTCTCGGTTTGAAAATTAATCCAAAAAAAAGAAACGTGGCAACAGAGGTGGCACTGCAGTTTCTCATTGAAGGTTTCTTTTATCAGTCTTTCTGAAAAATCGAAACGTGTTCCTGGAGATAAGTCAGTATCTACTAATTCAAACCCTTTGTGTTAAAATGTACCAGTGGTGCCTCTTCTGTCAAGCTTGTGATGTTTAACCTGTGATGGTCTCGGGTTTGTCGGAAATGGAGTGAAGTGCATGACATACTGCTGAGTAAGGTTATGTTCCAAGGCTGGATTTGTAGTTAAATGTCAGTGTGATTTATGGACGCTTACAGTGCAGTGTATTGTGCGTCATTTTATGCTATAATCTGATTGGTTGATGCAGCATGTCTTTGGTCTCCAAAGCTCTTGTCAGCTTTGGGACAGCTCAAAACTGAACAGTGTGTAGTTTCCTTTAGTCTTAAGTCTTCAAGTCTCAATTCTGACTTGGCAAAGAACTCAAAACAATAAGACAACAGGCAGACCTTGCACAGTTTCACACTTTCAAATAAAGTTTCACCTCCAACTCAGCCAGATTAACTACCACATTAATATATTTTTCCAAAGAAACCGCACCTGTCCTGTCTTGTACGAGCTGATCTGAGCTGTGGTCCAATTTGTATGCAGTCAGAACGTAACCTGTTCTGCAGAGAGACAGATGAGCGGAGCGTGTTACATTATTCTCAGACTTTTGTTGTTGTCTCTGTCTGGTGTTCAGATCGTAGCTTTAATTGTTCAACCTTTGATCCTCTCTCTCCTCCATCCACTGGGATATTGATAAGGCTGTTCCCTGCGGGGGCCATTACTGCTGACTCTGAGGTGTGTGTGTGTGTGTGTGTGTGTGATACTCCTGCCTGCTGTGTTGGTCCATTCCAGCCTCTTCAGGTTCTGGCTTTAGAAGAAAAGACCTTCATCTATTATTGAATGACTGGAGCAGACAGGCAGACTGACGGACAGACAGGTAGGCAGGCTGTGCAGACAGGGAGGTAGATCTCATTTTGCAGTATTTGTTGAAGATGTCGTGATAGTGATTTGGCTCTCAGGAACACTGTTTGTGCTTCAGGGGCTGCATTCACTGATGAGGTGATGGTGGTAATATGTGGAAGGCTGCAGAGAGCTTTGTTTTGATTTGTGTTGTGCTGCCGTTAGTTTATTCAATTTTAAAAGAGCTTTAAAAAAAGGCACTGTATAAAATCCTCCTAACACCAAAACCAAACCCTTGTAAGTACAGAATGAAAACACATCCAGACCATGACGATACGTGATGATCAAATAAATCCAAGAAAAGAGCAAAGTAGTGCATTAAGGTTTCAGGTACAAATGCTCCAGTCAGGGTTTTTGTGCTTATTTGAATAATCCAGGTTGTAGGTGGAAGTAAACAAGCCACATAATACTGTAGTTTATAGATTTTACTTTTTAAGCACTTTTGTGCAGCGTTTACCAAGAAATGCATCCCAGAAGACCTTGGGGGACCTACATGTTAAAGGAACAGAGGTAATATGCTATCTAGAGATCAAAAGCTTTCAACCAAATGTAGCCTAGTTTTAATAGACACCCTGATATCTTTTCACCCGTGTAGCACCAACACCATGCTAACATCAGCTGCTCCAACAAGACTCCAGAGAAATAATTCAACATTTTAGGAACATATTCTCTTTCTTTCTTACGGCGGGGACGAACGTTAGGACTGTCAAGCCGATGATGAATATGATTTGGGCAAAACGCCTGATGGGAAGTTGGTACAGAGCCAGGAGTCAGGACATGGTTAGCTTAGCTTAGCATAAAGACTGGAAGTAGGGGGAAACGGCTAGCTTCAGCAACACCTTTAAAGCTCACTGATTAACACGCTTTTTCTCATTTGTTTAATCTGACGTGCTGGAACTATTTCTTGTGTATCCATCCGCCCAGTCCTCTGTGCAGTGTCTGCGGATGTAGCGCAGGTTGTCAGATACAGTGAGTGAGCTCAGGTTTTGGTTTTGTTCTCTCTACAGACGTGATGGAACCAAACCTGGCAACCCTCACTGTGACAACAAGAAATCAAAGACACTCAGCTTTTGTTCGCCAAAGAAATAGTTCCTCTTGCTAAAAGATTTTAAAACATTAAAACTTAAATTATTTGTTGATGTACAGGGTTGGGTCTCTGCTCAGCACTGATTCTGTGTGTCTCATCACAGACATCATTTTCATTGCAGAGACTTTTTCTTTTACCTCCAGGGACATATTTTCCAGCGGGGGGTGTGTGTGTGTGTGTGTGTGTGTGTGTGGAGTCCTGGGTGTGTGTGTGGGGGTTTATTTCAAATGTCTTTGGAAGAGCCAGAGAGTCTACTCCGGCGGCGTCGGGTCTTGACAGGTGTGCTTTGGCTCACACACGGACACATAGCTTTATAAACAAACACACACACACACACACACACACACACACACACACACTTGATGCTGGGCAAGGTGTGCGTGGGATTCGGGTGAGTCAGCAAACACTGATTTGCGTTTCAGGGAGTGTCGTGAACCTGGACTTAACCGCCCACCCTCGCCAAAACACGCACGCACGCACGCACGCACGCACACACACGCACGCACGCACACACACACACACACACACACGCACACACACACACACACACACACGCACACACACACACCCTGTTACCTGTGGAGACCTGTTGCAGACAATTAGTCAGATCATCCAGATACTTTATGTGAAAATCTGAAATACTGATCACTGATCTCTCAGGCTGGATTGCACCAACAGAGAAACCACATCACCAATTATCTGATAATTATTAATCCTAATTGCTTTATTTAAACGGTTTAAATCAAATCTGCATCACTACATTTAACAGTTATACTGAAGACTGTACATTAGGCTGTTTAACTTCATACTCTTGCAATTTTAACCTTCAGTATACATTATACATTTATACATAAACATATTATATGCAGTCCACTTAGAGGAACAAAGGTCGGCTGTGTTGAAATCCTCCTCCATGTTTGAGAGTGCGTTTGAGGTCAGTTTAACACACTGCTAATGCAACCTGAGACATCAGTGCTGTTGCTATGGTTACCAACATTTCAATATACCTTTGAACACTGATTCAGTTAAACTGTTGCCCTGAACTATGAAGTGAAGTGTCCACATATATGATTTAAACAAACATCAGTGTAGAGAGCAGATACGGTCCTGATTTCTCTCTCCGAGTTCGACTAAATTGAACTTTGACCTTTGAATACACTGACATCCACAATGTGCGTCTAATGGGATTCTGGTATTGACGAGAGGCGATCATTTTTCTTTAGAAGAGAAATGTGGAAAAGTTTATTTAGTCACCCGATTTGACTGTTAGCAGGGTATTGAATAGGCGTTATCATCGCACATCTGTCCCAAACGTATGGGCTAGTAGGAGTCTACTAAACCTACTAGCAGGTTCAGGAGGCTGTTATCACCCATTTATTTCAGTGAGCCAATGCAGCGTGTTCAGGTGACGTAGTATAAAGAGCAACAAGGTCTGCATGGAGGTGGATGGACGAGTCAAACAAACACAGGACCTTCACCCGGGAGACCAGGGGTTGTGTCCCGTGTGAAACCAAAAGTCAGCGTTGACTTATTTAAAGTTTTAAGTTACGTACACAACTCACGTCACACAACGTTCTAATTTTAACCCAAACACGATCTTTTCCTAAACCGAACAAAGTAGTTTTGTTCCCTAAACTTAAGTGCGTCTGTATGAGATGCCAAAGGCCATATGAATACATGATGGCGGCCTCCTGAACCTACTGGTAGGTGCAGCAGGCCCCTTCTAACCCATACGTATGAGGCTGATGACGCCTGTTCAGTTGAGTTATACATTCCAATCAGGTGATTTTGTTCATCATTCATACAGTTTTGTAACTGCTCTCCAGTCCTGCCACGTCTCGTGTATAAAATCTCACGCATGGCAGGTGCAGGCATATGTGAGAGAAAATGTATATTGTGATTATTTACATTCAGATGTAGAATCTTAGTTCATTTTAAGCTCCTCGTTAACTATTTACTCTTACTCGCCTTCAGTCCGTAAGAAACTCCTTTGAAAGCGATGGAACCGTCATAGCCAGGAACTCTGACATGAAACTAAGCAAAACATGTACGTTGGAGTTATGTTGGTCTGTAGAAATAACTATGAATGAGGGGCATTACAGTTTCCTCCACAGCTTAATGAACTAGAGGGTTTGTTAACTGTCACATTTATAATAATAATAATGTCATAACTCACAAGAACGATGACCAAAACTACAGAAATAACATGTAAATAAAGACCAGATTAGTGTTTAAAATGGGAGGGTGTAAGATTGTCATCATGGCGCAGTATTTCCTCTCCTCTATCTCCCTCCATCTGCCTGCTGTCAGTTTCCTCCCCTCCACACCATATGCTGGTCATTATGTTGTTAGTGTCTGTGGTCACTGAACCCTCAACTCTCCACATCTAATGACCACAGCCATGGGACCACAGAGGCCGCAGCTTTAGGTTGTATTTTTAGGCAGGAAGTCGGAGCTTCAGGTCCCTCCAGATTACAGTTCAGTAGGTTTTTAACCTGTTTCACAAGCTGCACCTCCGTTTATCAGCCAAAACAGCGATGTCTTCCTACTTTGTTTGGGTCGGGGAACAGATGCACATCTTTTGAAATGAGTTAAGAAACTATAGTAGAGTCAACAAGAGTGTGTGAGGAGATATTTTATAGCACAGTGCAGCACCTGGATGGTTTACATAGGTATTTGTGAAGCTCCGTTTGGGCCCATTTTTGGATTTAATAACAAAAGTATTTTATTAAAAACTCAGACAAACGTTGGATAACATGAAACGAGCCGGACGAAGACCTGCGCTCGTACAGAGTGGATAACGATGAGTTTACTGGTAACAGCATTGCAGCAGAGACGGTGTTTCACTGCCGGAGACAACTTCTGTTTACAGAAGATATTTATCCAGTGATGTTGGACAGCAAATTACACTTTCACTTCATTATTCTTACACAGGCAGAAGACTGTAAGATGCATCTAAACAGTTCAGCTCTCACACTCTTTATATCTGCTTTTGCCAGACAGTTTAATCAAGACCAGTTCGCTTTACTGCCAGTTATGTTTCTCATTGCAGTTTAGTGGACTGAGGGCACGAGTGAGTGGTTCAGCCTGAAGCTAGTACAACCCTTTTATTTTTATTTAATCAAGAATCGGGTTTTGAATCGAGAATCAAATTCAAATCGGGGGATTCCCAAAGATTCCCGACCCGATTAGTCACACAGCACTGTGTGAGAAGATCTGGGGAAAGAAAGTCTGTCTCACCGTGGAGACTGTGGCTTGATTTTTATTCAGTTTTGGCTCCTAAAAGTGTCTCTTAATTGGGTTATTTTCATGGGAAAATTGTACTGATTGTTAAAACAGTTTAGCATCTTTCCTGTGTGGAAGAACTCTTCCAAATACTGCAGACTTTAGGACCTTTGTGACCGCTATAAACTTGTTAAAAGGACGATGTTCTTTTGCTGTAACGGTGAAGTGAAGTGAAGTTTGTGAACATGTTAAAGACTCTGCTGCTGGAGGAGAGACAGAAAAGTGTGAAAGCGAGACAGACAGGAGTCAGAGAGGAGGCATGTTATTCCTTCATGCATGTCTAAACTGGTCCATTAGTGCCAGCCTAATGTTCAGATTGAGTCACAGTCAACAGCCTCATTACACACACACACACACACACACACACACACACACACACACACACGGACTGATCCTCTGATAAAAAGATCAGATTTTGGACAGTTTGATGGAGCCTTATTACACCCAGACTCAACTGATGAAGGAGATCAAACCGCTGATCTACTGACAAACACACATGGTCAGTTAGCTGCTCAGGTTGTGTCAGGTTATGTATTGGATCACAGCACACACACACACACACACACACACACACACACACACTCTAAAGCCACACTAAACCTTCCTCCTCCAGGTGTCGACTGTCATAGTTCACACTGAGGGATCTGTCTTAACCAGAGTCTGAAGGCGAGCCACCACGTCTTGTTAGACTTCCTGTTTGGGAGTCAGAAGGTCTCCCAGCTGTTTGGGGTAAAGAGTTGAACAGTTAAAGAAGCAGGTTTTCTCTAATGAGGTCGTTGCAGCTGACGGCCCGTCTGTGCGGAGACATTCAGACACCTGATTATAGTGTCTCTGAGAAATGACTCATAGTTCAGAAACGACCCTGAGTGACGTCTTTCTCTTTATTGCTTATACACTTTCTTAAACAGCTTGACTGGAGGGGTGGCCACTTTGTTCGGATGAGTTGCCATGAAATTTGATACAAACATTCATGTTCCCCAGAGGATGTAACCTAATTACTTTGGTGATCTCCTGACTGTTCCTCTGGCGCCCCCAGCAGGTTGACATACACTGTATATGGTTGAGAGTGAAATATCTCAACAGCTATTTGATGGATTGTCATCACTGGTTCACACATTCATATTCCCCTCAGGAACCTTTGGTTTATGACCAAAAACCTGCAAAACTAGTGTGCTAATTAGCAAATGTTAGCATGCTAACACGTTAAACTAATGGTGCAATCAAATGGGGTTGTGTTTACCGTGTTTATGAGAAGAGTCCATATGAACGCCCCCCTCTTGTGGTATTCACGACCTTGGAAGCGGACATGTTCTGAAAGCTCAGTTCATGAGTCGTCGTATAGAGATTTTCTTCATAATTTTATATTATGTCTGAGGAAAATGTTGATATAAATAGAAAGAAAGTCGACATTTCTTGGAAAGGAGCGAAGAACGTCAAGAGAATGACGAGGAGTCTTTTGGCGTCCATGTTGCCGTTGCCCAAACTCCCAAACTCTCGGTTCTTTTAAATCAGAGCTTAAAAATATTTATTCATATCTTGTTTAAATCCATTAATATCCTGTTTATGTGTCTTTTTATATTGTCTTGTGTTTCTTCTACATCTTATCTAAAGCACTTTGAATTGCCTTGTTGTTGAAACCTGACTGGCAAAATAAAGAGACGAGTCTTAATTGGGTCACATTTCCTGGCCCGTGATGATGAATTTTTACACCTTGCAATCAATCATCAGACGTGTTAGTCTAAATCGCTCCTCTCCCGTCGGGTTCAGCGGGGTCACCTTGTTGTTGGCTGCATCTCTGACAGATGGATAATCCATAATCCTGAATGTATAGAGCTGTATAGAGAGTTTAAATCCTCCCTGCTGGATGACCCAGGTCACATTTCCAGGGTCAGGAGTCAACAGGCTTCCTCTTAGCTTTGCAACTGAGAACGCATCAACAACAACACTTAAAACTGACAGGTGGTGTTATCACTTCTGTGTAACAGCCCCCCAACCACATTATCACCCACCCACATAACACTCATCTCTCCATCACCTCCTCCCATCCTCTGTGCCGGTCTCTTATGAAACACAGAGCTGCTGAGTCCAACCTGCTAGAAGGACATTTTGTTGAATTTACAGCCCTTTGAATTCATGGTTTGTCCACATTTTGTGTAGCAAACAACTGCTGACCTACTATTTGCATCTGTTCATGTCCGAATATTGATCTGTCATGATCATTTCTAGAGGCTGACCAATATATCGGAGGGCTAATATTATCTGCAATATTAGTTTGTTACAGATATATATGTAGACATTACATAAACGCTGAAAAGTTAATTTGGTGTCTCAAGCTTATAGTTCAACCGTAAAACAGTTAATATCTTTATCACAACCCTTGGTAACTAAACTTGACGGTGTTTAAGTTATGACCCCCCCCCCCCCCCAGCTGCTGGCATTGCAATGACTTTTGCTAATTTTATTCTGCCTGTCTGATGGCTGTTTTAGACTATTTAAAAAGTAGATAACACATAACATACAGTGCAGTCCTAAAATACAGTTTCTAATAATAGTGTGCTGCAAGCTCAACACTTCCTATTCCTGCTTTTCACAGTAAAAGCCATCCATCCATTTGTTTTCTGCAAGGTAGCCCAGTCCTCCTTCTCCCTGGTCTTCCAGCTCTTTCTGGGGAATCCGGAGGTGTTCTTCGATGAGGTGGGAAATGAAACCCCTTCAGGGTGTTTCCAGTGTCCAAGTGGTATCCTCATTATATGCAGAACCACCTCAACTGGCTTCAACACAAAGGAGCAGCGGTTCTAGCCTCTAGTTCTAGCTTCCCTTCATTCATTCATCTTGATATTGTGGATATGTTAGTCGATTTCTGTTTGGGTGGGGCAATATTTAGTTGTCAGTAACAAGTGATGTATCCGTCTCATCGACAAGCTGCAGTTAACCATTCAAAGAAATATTTCGCCGGGTATCTGAGCTACTTCACCCAATCTTTAAATGTGCCCAGTCACTTAGCTTTAGATGGAGCTTGACGAGGGCCAGAGGCAAGCTGTACTGGTTTTGTGTGGTCCCTGTTTCCTCGTGCCCTCTGATTGGATAATGCCCTCCTCCCATCTCAGATTCATCTCCAAGATGCCCCAACTACAAGCGCATCTTGTTTTTGGCAACAATGAAATCAAACACATTTGAAAACTGATGTAGTGTGTGGGACAGCTCACGGCACTGTCAGGACCCATCTTGGCACCACTCGATCTAGAGGACAAGAGGACAAAAACCCTCTGACACAAATCATGGCAAAAATCTTGTAGTCTTCACTGGCCCTTACCCTCAAGAACTAGACCCCGAGATTCAATACCTGAACTCCTTCATTTGGGGCAGCCACCCACTACTAACCTGAAGTGAGCAATCCACCATTTTCGAGCAGAGTACGATGGCCAAACTGTCCATGTGCACACTGAAGGATGAAACCCTCCCACATATGAGAATTCAGCATGACTTTCAATGTGAAGTAACCACAGGAAGTCTTGAGTCTTAGACATTTTAACTCCTTTGTGTTGTTGGTTGAAGGTACAGATAATTAGGCAAACACTGAGTCCCCCTCCAGATGGGTGAACAGACGGAGACTGATCCAAAGTACCTGCTCTTACAGGAGGTAAAATATGGCCAGATGTTTTATATCTGCTGTTGTGCTTCCGGGTAACAGAGGTGGCCTGGGATTAAAAACAATTAGATTATGTCTGGTTTATAAGAAAAACCTGAAACAGATGCAGGCTAATCCACTAAAATACAGGTCAGTACAATCAGTCAGTCCATGAAAACAGGACAGGATGACCGGCGCTGAAGCAGGCTGCGTCTGGTTTCTGTCATGAGAGAGACATTAGAAGAGACACTGATCCTTTTTCTATCACAGCAACAAAAGAGTGGAGAGGATGAGGAAGAGGAGGAGGAGGATGTTGTGAAGGATTCAATTGTGTGTCAGAGAGGAGGAACAGAGGAGGCTGCCTGCTCTCTTTCACAGCTAAGAATGACACTTTAAAGGACCATACTGATGTTTTTCGTACAGCGCTGTAGCTCCCATCGAGCTCCCTCGAGTTCTGTCATCGGTAACTTTTACTGCAGGCTACGTTTTGGTTCGTGTGTCCCGGTGGACATCAAGTCTTTGACGGCTGCAAGGGAACAGCCAATAAAAGTGAGAGAGTCAACTGAACAGTGTCAAAACCTATGAAGAGTTAGATTAAGTTACACAAAACATCAGACTTTTAACAGCAGAGATCGCTGTTGACTTCCTCACTGTCAAAATCAGGGTACGTACAAAGTCTTGAAAGTTTGGAAAATGCTTAATTTTAACTGTTATGTTTTCAAGGTTAGGAATATCCTTGAATTTGAATATATTCCTTGAAAAATGCTTAATTTTCAACATAATCTGGTGTTTCATCATCGACACAATCGCTCATGGAAACCAAGAATCTTTTAATATTTGAAATGAAACGATCCCGTCGTCATATGTGTTTGTTGTCTCCTGGAATTTATAGTAACAATGTAGATAAAGACTTCAATAGTGTGGAAAGTTTTGGTTTAGGTACCTTGAAAGTGCTTGAATTTTACTCTTAAAAAGCTGTACGAACCCTGCAAAATTAGCTAGTTGTCCATTCAAATTTAATGCAAATTTTAACCGAATTTCAAGAAAATCTGCAACAGAAAATGCAAATTAATGTGCGTTTCCATCCAGGAAAGTTCAACCTGCTGGTGGCGCTAGATGAAAAGTCAAGAGGATCACCACAGTCAGAAGCATTCATCCCATTTCAAAGCAATTCATCGAATAGTTGTTAAAGTTTTAGAGCGACAGACTGACATGTGATGAAAAACAGGACAGAAGAAGAGACGAGGCAGTGAAGAGTTTTATTGTCTGTCCTCGAGTCTGTAATCAGACTGGAATCTGTTTAATGTGAGACAAACACTGAAGTACTGTCTGCACTGACCACTGACGCTGTGTGTCTCTGTGTGCAAAGGGGAATTAGAGTTAACAGAAGGCACATGACTGAAATAAAATAATAAAATTCCACACAGAGCAGAGAAAACGGGAGGACGGGGGAAGAGATACAGTAAATAAAGATGAAGAGATGGAGACGATATCGGCGAACGAGGGAGGAGAGAGCTGGAGGTGACGGGCGAGAGAGGTGACCTCTCTGAGTATTGATCAGAGCGTCCCGGTCATCGATAACCTGATAGAGATCTGATAGGAGGCTGTCTGGACGGACACACACACACACACACACACACACACACACACACACACACACAGAGACCGTCTGTGTGTGGTGATGAAGCCGTGGATGCTGCAGTGTTTTCCAGCTGAAGTGACTCGGTCTGCTTCCTCCAGATAAAACAGGACGCGTCGTCTTCGTTCAGTCCTCCGCTGTGTTTCTTCTTCCTGAGTGTTAAAGCTGCGATGAAGTCATGTCTTGTTGGAGTCACACAGCAGGGAATGTTTCACATCTAAAACAAACAGTATTATCGACTGATAAATTAGGAAAAAAATGTACTAATGGAATTTCAGCCAAGAAGTGTGTCTCAGCTGCAGACTAGAGATGCCACCAGAAACCTGGTTAAGGGTAAAGGGTTTGAATTGTTTTTAACAAATACAAATATACATATTAGATATTAGAGATGTCCTGAGCTGATCCTTAAGATCGGTATTAGGCCTATCTGGGCATTTTAATGGATCGGTGTTGGATAAAATATGGCAGATCACGTGTTGATCGTCCTGCTAGTGTTGCAGCGCTGCTCCCCTTTGCAACAGCCTACAGAGTGAGTGTTTTGCTGCATATGCCAGTGAAAACGTGTGAATGTGAGAAATTGTTACTAGCCATGCTAGCAGCACGGCTCTATGGATGTCAGTGTCTGTCAGTCCACCACTTTATTCCAGACTGAAATATCCCAACAACTACGGGACAGATTGAGAGTAAATCTGGTTCAGACGTTCATGTTCCCCAGAGGATGAATCCTACGGACTTCGGTGACCCCCTGACTTTTCCTCTAGCGCCACCATCAGGTCAAAGTTTTCACATAGTGTCAAATATCCTAACTTCTACATGATGGATTGGCACAAACTTTGGTTCAGACATTCATGTTCCCGTCAGGATGAACTGTAATAACTGGTGATCCCCTGACTGTTCATGTCTCTCTCTCTATCTGTCTCTCTCTATCTGTCTCTGTCTCTCTCTCTCTCTCTCTATCAGTCTCTGTCTGTCTCTCTCTGTCTCTGTCTCTCTGTCTCTCTCTCTCTGTCTCTCTGTCTCTCTCTCTCTGTCTCTGTCTCTCTCTCTCTGTGTCTCTCTCTCTGTCTCTCTCTCTGTCTCTGTCTCTCTCTATCTGTCTCTCTCTGTCTGTCTCTCTGTCTCTCTCTGTCTCTCTCTCTCTCTGTCTCTCTCTCTCTCTGTCTCTCTCTCTCTGTCTCTCTCTGTCTCTCTCTCTCTGTCTGTCTCTCTGTCTGTCTCTCTTCATTAGCACTGATGATATTTCCCAGGAGTTGTTTCTGACACTGAGACCTGTTGGCTTCAAACCACACAGCTGCTAATTACTCCCTGTCTCACACACACAAATTAGTCCAAATGACAGTCGGATCACAACAGACTGGTGGAGTGGATTTGTGGTTTGGCCGTGTGTGTGTGTGTGTGTGTGTGTGTGTGTGTGTGTGTGTGTGTAATAAGCATGTGACACACACATAATGAACAGTGGCATGATGTAATGAAATAACACGACAGGCAAAACATAATTAGACTCTGTTACACACACACACACACACACACACACTGAAGTCAGTCAGAGAGAACAGATTTGTGGTTTGGCTGTGTCACATGTTTGTACAGATACAGACAGTTAAAGTTGTGTGTGTTCAGCTGCTTCTTTTTCATTTTCTTTGACATTATTTTCTGTTTTAATTTGACAGTTGACTGTAGAGAGAGCTGAACCTGCAGGACTCTCCGTCACAGCTGCACCACCTGCTCTCAGTTCCACTTTCTTTACTTCTTCTTACTTTCTTTACTGCCGTATCTGCTCGTCTCTTTTCAAACATCCATTCAAATCTCAGCCACACCACAGTAGTGTCTCGTATCTAAAAGTCTAGATATCTGTATCTCTGTTGGTCCGTCTTCCTGGCTACATGTGGATCAGGGTTGGCCCTCCTCCAGTCCAAAAGGAGGTGGTGATGCACCTGAACCTGAAGAAGAAGAACTTCTACACTTTAGCAGTTTAATTACAACAGTAGCAGGTTAGCAGCTGGCGAACGACGATCCATAAATGAACACAAACACAGATGAATCGTATTTCTGAACTGTGGGTCAGACTGGAGTTTCATCGTCTTCACAGGCTCTCGTCTCACCCACACAAATCATTGTGTGGTTGAACTGATCAGGGATCAGATTAACGCTACAACAGCTTGCTGCGCCTTCTGTATGATGGCAGACTGCTTCACTGCTGTAGTCACAGTTTGGAGAAGTGAAGACGAAGTTTGCGTCCTGGAGAGACGGATGCATTTACACCTTTTTCAACATCTGTAGCAGAACCTCGTCTCGAATGCTTCTTGGTGTATCAACACTTTTTTTGAGATCAGAACGCTTTCTGATCCGCCCAAGAACATGACGTGACTCAGTGTAAAGGGGTGTTTGTTGTTGTCACATAGCTTGCCTTGCCTGTAATCTTCATGGTAGGGATGTCCCGATCAAGTGTTTTTGCCCCTGATCCTGATCGAAGTCATTTTAATATTGAATATCTGCGAGTCCCGATCAGATGCTTGTGTTTTCCTGGATCAGGGGTTTTCAAAGTGTGAGACTGTGGGCGTCCCCTCGGACAAAGCTTGGAAAAAGGCGACCCCTCACTCCTTCTTAGTTTACTTGCTAGTTTTGCTCAATTTCTGGATGCCTATGGGATCATGATTATGTTATTTGATCCCATAGACACTCAACAATTAAGCCAAGATAGCCTGATATTGCTGTTTGACATAACTTCAGACTAAACCAAATACATAAAAAGGTCTGTCCTGAGGCATTCATTAGTTTCTGACTCTGGGAAAAACAGTTCCATTCCCTGAAACTCCTGTATCTCTGAACTCTCTCTTTAATCAAATCACACACATTTAGGAGATTCTGTGTGGTCTCCTTTGGATAACTAATGTCATATTCTTTCACTTCCATTCACTGATGCTGTGTCTCAATTCGGATACTCCCGTTAGTACACTTACATGCAGTACACTGTGTACACTATGTACCTTCTTCTTCTTCTTCTTCTTTCTTCTTCTTTTTTCCTTCTTTCTTCTTTCTTCTCCTTCTTCTTAATGATGGATTGCAGCCGGGCGGAGCATTATCACCAACATTTTACTGCGATTACCGCCCACCAAAATATCTGCCAGCTTGTTTGCTCACTTGACTTCAATTCAGTTTGATTAAAAATGAATGAAAAATGAACGTGCTTTTACTTTTAGCCGTAACAATCGCAACCGCGGCCGCCATTTTCATACATTGCTGGTCCTCCCCTTCCGCTACGTAGCCAAGATGGCGACCGTTGAGGGTGAGAAGTGTGCAGCGTTCCACACTCAACTTTCTGGCCGTTTTGTGTACACCATCCGGGTCCTCACCGTACACTGCATTTTGCCATAATTGTCAGTGTGAACGCACTTGTGCACTCAAAATAGCAAGTGTGAGTATGAAAGTACGCTCCCCTGAAACAGTTTGGATCCCCCCTGAGGAGGCCGGCCCCCCATTTTGAAAACCTCAGTCCTGGATAATACAGTTGCAAAGTGCACAGTTCAAGTAGTATTCTCTACCACAGCGACGGGCTGTTCATCCGAAGTGATGAATTCTTTGTGTTGTGCTTTGTCATGTACTTTTGTGTGACAGATGTTTCAGTGGATGTTAGAAATGAGACATATAATTGTTCCTGGCCATCAGAAAGTTTAAAGAGTTTTTGGGGACCCTGGTTCCTCTGGTCAGACTACAGGTGAAGGTCTGGAGTTTTAAAAAGGATCTGAGGTTTCTGGGAAAGTTCCTAACTTTGAGTTCCAGGAACTGTTTGGTTGAAGGGCTAACAGTCTGCTGCACCAGTAAACATGAATGTGTTCTGTCTTATTAGAAACAGCAAGAATGAAGAGAATTGAATTATTTAATAAAAACATTTCCAACACAATAATTCTTGCTAACAAATGATGGCTGGAGGATAAATACATGATGCAGCTGTACAACAGTTCCCACTGCAGGTGGACAATTTCCCCAAACTTTGTTGCCAACGATTTCAAAAATTACAGTTTAATCCTTGTTACTGAAACGATCCCGACTGAATTAGTTTGCCAGTAATCAAACGTCCTGAAGGCAGAAGTGATTGAAAACAGAATCTGCTGACAGTAGAAATGTGTTTCAGATGAACCAGCAGCTCTTTAGATTCACTAATGACTTTGGGTTTTTTTTATTGCACCACCATGTTGACCTCTTAAATGTTCATCAGCGGTTTTTAGTTGTCGTCATGTAAAACCTGCAGAGCCTAAATGTCTGAGCTCGTTTAACAGCAGCGACAAACTGAGTGAGTGTTGACACGAAAGCAGCTCCATCTATCTTCCTCTTATCTACCCTGTGTGTGTGTGTGTGTGTGTGTCCATCAGCTGCAGATACGACTTGTCACTCAACAATGTTGCCGTGACAACACACCCCTGCCAACGGAGGCAACGACTAGAATAGATGACCGAACGCGGGCGCAGGGTGATGGATGCTTCCTGTCAACCCTCTGACCTCCGAGTGGAGGAGAGAAGAGGAGACGCAGGGAGGAATGAGAGGAGGAGATAAAGAGGGGGGGGGGCTGTGGAGAAAAGGAGGAGATGGAGACAAAAACAACAAGATTAATTAGGGGAGGAGTGAAGGGGAGAAATTAGAGGGTGAGAGAAGAGAGGAGAAAATGTAGAAGAGGAGGAGAGGAGAGGAGAGAGAGTAGGGACAAGAGGAGGAAAAATGTTGAGGAGTGGGAAAGAGAGTTTTCCACCCCAGAGGTATTGATAAACCATTAGACCATCCTCACTCTGCACTTAACTTCCCTCACCAACTCTCACTAGTGTGTGTGTGTGTGTGTGTGTGTGTGTGTAACAGTGTGACAGCAGACAGTCCTGCTGTGAAGAGCCTGCCTGTCGGCTAATTAACCACTCGCTATGAATTTATTTAAACACACGTTGGACTCTCGCTCGCTCTCTCTTGTTGTCATGGTTACCAACATACATCCCCGCTCTCACTCTCTCTGTACAGTATGCTGCTGTTGCCCCCCCCCCCAGAGGACGGACGTCTCTGACTGCACACACACACGCAGAGTTTCCTGTTTTAGCTACAGTAGCTGTACAGTCCGGAGCCTGTCAGCTGTTGCTTAGTAACAGCTGATTTGGAGCCAGCTGATGTCGGCAGTGTTGCTCCTTTTTTTTGTTTTTCAAGTTAAAGCTGCTGTTGGCAACTTTGTGGACCAAAAGTTTGAAAGTACACACACACACACACACACACACTATACACACACACACTATACACACACTCATATACTGTACAGTTGACTTTTTTAGGCAGTATCAATGGAGGTTTTGGAGCACAAACAAAACCCATGAAGAACTGATGGAAACCTGGATAATAACATTTATACGCACAGTTAGAGCTGCAGCAGCAGCTGTGACACACAGCTCACAGAGGCAATTATGGTACTTTAAAACCCTCAGTGCCCAATTGCTGCAATTTCCATCAAAAAATTGCACTCCTTCTCAGAGTCATAACTCAGTCAAATGAACACAGACATGATACACATATTTTTAGATTCAGTGAGACTTACACTTCCCAAGGATATCATTATCTCCACTGTCCACCATGAATAAACATCTATAAATTCTCTTAGAAATCAGAGAAAAAGCACGCTTCTTTCAGCTGCAGAAGTTGCCTGAGAATCCTCCTGTTTTTAACTGCTCTTCAGTATCACAGTAATCCAGTGATAGCTGTCTGTACATCCATGGTGCACTGCAGACAGGAGCTGCTGACAGCTCATTCTGCAGACTTTTAATGGCTCCAAGTTGTCAAAATGAAAACAAATAAAGGCTAAAAGTTGTAGCCCATAGTGTAACTCACTGAATCCATGGCAACATTATACGTCCTGTTTACATCCTCCAAAGCATCATGGGAACTGCAGTGCCAAAATAGTCAAGTCAATTTTATTCATATAGCCCAATATCACAAATACAGCATACAGCCCCCTCTGTCCTTAGAGCCTCGATTCAGATGAGAAAAAACTCCCCAGAAAAACCCTTTAATGAGAGAAAAAATGTTAGAAAGCTCAGGAAGAGCAGCAGAGGAGGGATCTCTCTTCAGGACGGACAGACAGGAAATAGATGTCATGTGTACAGAATTGATTCACAACAGAAAATCATACAATTAGAATAATAATAATAGAGCTTGTTTGTAATGTAATGGATGCTAATATTAGCGCTCCACACAGTCCGTTGTTCAGCTAGATTTGGTGTCGTCTGGACTCCTTTTCTGACTATTGCATTTGGAAGTGTAACTACGTTCATGGGAGTTTTTAATCAGACTGATGGAAACACTGATGTAATCACAGCCAGTGTTTATGAGCGCTGCAGGATTAAACGGCCAATTCAGTCGCATGAGATGAATTAGTTTGGACACCAGTATAGTCAGAACGGTGCACAGGAAGCGGCTGAGCTGCTGAGCCTGAATGAAAGTAAGAGGATGTTTAACTGCAGGTTTATCTTTCATCATTGTCACATACATGTGTACTGAGTCTCTGTCAGGGATCTTACCTGAAGGGCGGCGTATTAGCGCCCTCCATCATGTTGCCACTGTGGTAGATTGTGTTTGTGTAATTTTACTGTGTCTCACTGCTACATTTTTAAGGCAAGGCAACTTTATTTGTAGGGGTGTGAATCTCCAGGCACCTGACAATTATAAAATGATTATCGATGCATCTTGATCAGTGTAGATGCAGAGTATTATTCAATTTAATTCACTTAACAGGTTAATTTGAAATTCATTTCTAAGAAGGAAATGTTTATATTCCAAGATGTACTGATCTAACATGTTTTCCAGGATCCAGTGTTTATAGTTTAGGAGTTTATGCATGCCGTATTAATATTTATGGATGCGTTGTACGGCTTCCACCACCAGGTGGTGCCTTTGTGTACAGTGAGAGAGTTTGAAGCATAAATAGTAGAAGAAGAACGACTTCCTCCGTTGTTGTACGTTACAGTTGTTATCACAAAGCTAGCAGAGAATATATTCTGGCGAACTCCGGCTGCAACACAAGACTATTTTGGCCCAAACACTTACCCGCCAGTGTGGCGGGCAGCCTTCTGAGATTTACTCGCCAAACGGAAATCCGGTCGGATTGTATCCATCTTCGGTTGCTCACGCTCGGCACGTTTTACGTCCGTTACTTTCACCGTCCAATCGGTTCAGCCGCAAGGAACGTACTACGTACAGCGCGGTCTTACAAAATTTTTACAGGCGATTATAACAGAGAATTCTGTTTTAAATTTCCGATTCTTGAGTTTTCTGCATCGAGACATAATTGTTCAAAAGAAAATCGCGATGCATCTAAGAATCGATTTTTTTCCACACCTCTATTTATTTGTATAGCACATTTCATCCACCAGGGCAATTCAATGTGCTTTACAGGGTAATAAAAATACAACAAAGGTAAAAAGATTTAAGATATTTAATATGAAAGTGCAAAAATACAGGCAGGCGATACAAGAGATACCGAATTTAACAGTAAACTAGTGCAGTTTAAATCAAGTGAAAATACAAAGAACACAGAAAATACTCCCACATTTAGATGCACAATTTAAAACAATTAAAAAAAAACAATTGTTGTTGCTGTCGTTGTATTTCCTGCAACTAACTAAGCGACCAGCTGCAGAGCAGACAATCTGCTTCCTGCTTCTCTGCGTTTCCAGGCGTGCAGTATTGACGGAGATAAAACGCTCGTATGGACGGAGATCGTTTTCGTTTTAAAATGAAAACGTGTCAGTGTGGATGGAGACTGAGATTAGAGCACGGCTACTTGTTTTTTTAATCCAGTGAGTTTGAAAATACCAGCTGTCCAATGAGACTGTGAGGGAGAGCGCTCAGTTTGTCAAGCTGACATGTTTGAAGAATGAACTGAGAAGATATTTCTCAGCTCTGTCATATGGAAAAGGGTTTTTTTATTAAGTGGAGGGTGATTTTAAACACAGAGTATGAAAAGAAAAAAGTCACCTGGTTTCACGCAGCGTAGTTTTGTGTTTTTATGCCGCGTTTAGTTGTGTGACAGTTTGTCAGGCTCTGTGACGGCTGCTGATTGATAACCTGTCAGGTTGTGTATGTCAGTTAGTCATGTTTCATACATGTCACAGCTGTGGCTTTGAATGGAAGATGCAGCGTTTTATTCTGTGTGAGTAAAGTAACAGTACAGGTGCTTCAGAGGGAAATATTTGGCAGGTGTGTTTTTGCTGGCAAGATGGCAGGAATTTCATTAAGCTGCAGGTGTTTTGTTTCAGAAGGTGTTGTTGGTCTTTTAGCTTCTTTCCTTCATGGTGAAACTGGTTAGCCTAAACAGTCATATTAGCGACCGTTGCTATGTGACAGAAGAAGTTGGTTTGGCAAGAAAATGTTGAATGAATCTTGCATGAGGACCATCATGCAACAGGTGCAGCAGCGTCTCACAATATTTAAACTGATTCATTAATTGACGCCTGAAGTTTGTCCAACAGTGCTGATAAGAGATAATAAACATCCAGATATCCACACATTCTCCCACCTAAACTGCCATCTGGTCATCCATCGATCCAGTCAGCGGATCTTCTGTCCGTCCCTCCGTCCCGTCACACCCACCGTCTCCACCCATCTACCCCCCTCCATCCATCAGCTGCTATTTTAACCGTTCTGATGCCTTTTCTGCCTCTTTTGTAGAGTTAATGACCCTCTCCCCCTCATTTCCCATGTCTGTCTGCTGTGTGTGTGTGTGTGTGTGTGTGTGTGTGTGTGTGTGTGTGTGTGTGTGTGTGTGTATGTGTGTGTGTGTGTGTGTGTGTGGTCTGACTGATGGCCATTCTGTGTGTCAGGGCATGACAGGGCCTCTAAAGAGAGGAGGCAAAGTGAAAAGAAAGAGAGCGAGCGAGCCAAGACGGATAGAGAGAGAGAGGGCATAGAGCATGCTAGGATTGTGTGTGTGTGTGTGTGTGTGTGTGTGTGTGTGTGTGTGTTGGGGGGGGTGTAGGAAAGGGTCAGTCTAATTTGCAGCTCATTGAATAGAAACAAGCTTCCTCTGACGGACGGTTGGGGGGTCGTCAGTGTGTTGGTGTGTGAGGGAGAGGCTCTGTTGCAGTGTGTGTGTGTGTGTGTGGCAGTTAATATCTGACAGCGGCTGTCCAGATACTTTACAGCTATTTCCACACTGAAGCCGATGCGTTCAGGGACACATTCATGTGTCAGCATTTTCTCCACATCAACAATACAAATCAGCTTGAATCACTGCTAATCAATAGTTTTATATCAACTACTCAAATGTAACATAAAAGAGACCCTTTTTAGCCTCTGTTAGCTCTTTGTGTTGGTTATGGTTTTGGCCAGACCCCATCCTGCTGTGATGGAAAGTAACTACGTATATTTACTTCATTACTGTACTTCATTACAATTCTGAGGTACTTGAGTATTTCCATTTAATGCTACTTTATACGTCTACTCCACTACATTTATTTGACAGCTTTAGTTACTAGTTACTTTGCAGGTTTAGATTATTAATACAAAATCTAATCAACAAATAAATTATGATGTGTTATTACAGATTAATTTACCCAGCAGTATATAAAGTCATTAAAAGTAGCTCCACTTTTACCTGCTGCAACATTAAAGTGATGAACACATGAATGCATCAATAATTATAGTCCAGTAATATCATATATATTATTCTGCATAATGAGTACTTTTACTCCTGAGCAGTGTTTGGCATCTGATAAACCTTAAAATTCACAGATCTGTGACTCAGATTGAACATATTTCACGTCTCACTGCAGCCTTTTACAGTTTTGTTTATCGCAGTTTTCAACCTGAATTAAAGTGAAATGAAAAACAGTTTTAAGTGCCCGCCCACACTGATATTACACCAGATTACAATCATCAAATGATGGTACCAACATCCTCACAAGGGCACTGCCACTGCAGAAAAAAGAGTAAACAATACAGATGTCTATATATATATATATATATATATATATATATATATATATATATATATATATATATATATATATATATATATATATATATGCTCTATATATATATAGATAGATATAGATATCTTAGCAAAGATTAATGAGTTTAATTTGTCCCATTTTACAACCTTTTGAAAGTGTAAACTGCCAAATTAAAACTGTTATGGATTGCAGCTATAATAAATAAATGTAAATAGTAAAATATTGTCTTGTCTCCCAGGTGACTCGTGTCTTCATAGTGTTTTCATTTACGATTACTGATCACTACCTGTTTAAACTCTTTGTCCTAAAGACTCCCATGGAAGCGATATATGAAGTAAAAGCATCGTAGCAGATCTCTCTCTCCTTAATTAATGACTCATTACAGACTCAGAATAGAAAACATGCATATGGACGCAGGAGAAAAAATAGAGAGAGAAGTGTGATTTACCACGAGGAGTCAGTCCAAGAGATGCATCTCAGGAGGAGAAAATAAAACCCACCTCTATCCTCAGGATGTAGAGGAACTAACATCTCTCTTATGGAAACAACACCCGTCATTTCCTGCCTCCAGAAGAAAATAGCTCATGCACACTAATAAAAGTGTTCTGGGATGTGACTTTGACGTGGACTGTAGACAAACCTGGTTTATTTATATCACTGTGGTCCTAACACCCTGAAGTGAGTTAGCATGTTAGCATGTTAGCTCTTCCTGTTCCCTCGTCTGGAAGTCAGTGGGTTTCTTGAATGGGTTTTTGGTTCGATGCCTGAAATAAGGTCTGTGGTTAACACAAGCGTTTTGTTCTATGACATAAAATCCGTCAGTAAATACTCCACTGGTGAGTTTTGAAGCTTTTCCGTGTCTTAAAAAAGGCGGTTGCTAACAAGTGTCTAAATGAGACTACAGAGGTTGTCGGGGACATTAAACGTCATCACGCCGAACACAGAAACTCATCTACTCACTCGTCCGCCTTTACAGCCTCGTTGGTTTTATACTGCAAACTGTTCTAACTCAAACTTTCCCAAAGGCTTTTGTAGAAGAGGTCAGCGCTGGAAGCTCAGTGGTGGAGACGCTGAAGTCATGTGACCGTGGTGTAGCTGGTTTATAGCCTAACGTTAGCTTTTTACTTCAAACATCATAAAAGTGGTGTTCATGTGTGAAGATTATCTTGCTGAACAAAACGTGTAAGAATCATAAACTGTTGTTTTCTGCAATAATCCAAAATCCAATGGAAACATCCCATTGGCTGTTTGTGGAGGGAACCAGGGCGATGCTAACTTCCTGGTTGGACTACAGAAATACATCATCATCCCTGCAGCACTGTATTGCTGTTGCTCGTAGTTGCTGTTAGTGTTGTGAAGTGGGAGGAACTGCTGCTTCTGGAAGTATTTTTCCACCATGGTCTCCTCAGGGTTCCTCAACATAGGAACACAGATAATTTAAATCTATAAATTCATGTTTTGTCCGTAACTTCTAACTATTTTAGTTCAGTTTCTGAGAAGTCAGTTTATCGTGGTGAATGGCTCTAAATACTGCGACATCCATGAGCTCCGGCCACCATTGCCATGGAGAGGAAGACAAAAGAAGTCAAATTCAGAAAGCTTGGGTCGTGGCACAAAAGGGATCAAAAAACACATCACCATGGCTACTGAATTAATCCCAAACTGATCTAGGATGTGAAAGTGAACTGATTCAAACAGCTGGATGTTTTATCAGGTTTATCTCACGCTTCAGCTCGTCGTTAGTGGAGCACACAACAGAATCTGAAGCTCTGGGATTGGATGGATGTTAGTGAAATGCACCTTGGGAGTTGTAGTTGACTTCTCTCCTTCAGTTTTCTACATCCACTTGCTTCTTGTACCTTTGTCTTCTTACCAAAGAACCAGATGTTTTCTAACGCAGTTCTTTCGGACTGATGATTCAATGAGGAGACGTTCATGTCCATCCAACACTTGAAGAGAGAGAGAGAACTGTCGTGGTTGCTGAAATACCTTCCTCCCACTTCAGTCCTTTATTTTTAAAATGTAATTTTTCACCATCATTGTATTGGACTGGAAGCTGAGTGGCTGAGATCTCAAAACTTAAAGTAAAATTAAAGCCGTCTGCATGACTTGAAAATGTATTGTTGTAATTTGGGTGAACTGGCCCTTTAAATTGCCCTCTGTGACGCTGCGTCTTGTCATCAAATTAAAATCTGTATTTACATTTGTCTGTATCAAAAGTTCAGTCAGTGACCTGGAGGTCAGCTCATGATCTCATTGGTCCTCCAGGGGTGATGTCATTATGATGTCAGGGCTTACTGCTCGACGCCTTAAGACATCATTTCCTGCGAAACCACAGGAATTTTGGTCTCAGATGACAGAGTGGCTGCAGCCGCCTCTGTACATGCCTGTGTGTGTGTGTGTGTGTGTATTGTGTGTATTGTGTGTGTGTGTGTGTATTGTGTGTGTGTGTATGTGTGTGTGTGTGTGTGTGTGTGTGTGTGTGTGTGTAGGCTGTGGTCCACTATTAATCCTGTTCAGTCTGACAGTAAGTGTTGTTCAGGTTGAGAAATGAATTACCCTGCTGGGCGGGTAGCACACTCATTCATCACCATCTCACACACACACACACACACACACACACACAGTGTTCAGATGTCTATCTGCAGTATTTTCCTGTCATTGTGTTGCGGCAGCAGCAGCAGCCGTTCTGCAGTACGACGGCTGCCAACCGACACTTTTCATTCTGAACTGAGACCATAAAACACTCCGGATGAATCGTCGTTCTCATGTTGGACCTTCAGTTTTATGGATGTGAGACCCTGAAACTGACAGTGAAACACAGCGCCGTGCATCTTATTCTCTGTGCCACTGATCCACATCCACAGAGGACCCATAAAACACACCATTTCTTTTGTGCATGTATGCTAATTTTGGGCTTCATATTCCATTTCCACAAATATCCAACCAGTTTAACCAGTCTACCTCTGCTGGCCCGCAGTACAGTGGGCAGAATCCTGCTGATGGACAGAGTCACCTGACTGTCATGACACTCACCTGTATGAAAGATCAGAACAAACGATGAGACACTGAGCTTAAAGAATCAGCTTCAAAAATAAAAAGTCAACTTTACAAGTCAACAATTTAAGGAGGGAAGTCAACTATTAGTCCCAGAGTGCACTGCTGTAAGAAACATCCAATCAGAGAGCTTCATATTCTGTTGTCGTTGTTAGAGGTGGATCTCTGATGAAGTGTTCGGAATAAGCGACCACTAGGAGTGAGATATTGCACATTTTCTAGAAAATTCAATATTAGAATCTGGATAAAATAACCAATAAGTGACGTCTGCTTTTGGCTTATCTAGTAAATTTAACTCCAATATGACGTAAAACAAGACTCTCCCCAAAAATACAGCTGTATAGGTCGTCTGTGCAGCTTATTTCAACCCATATTCACGTTTATTTAGGCACCGACCTCTAGTGGACGTAGTCCATTATGACGGAAGCAAACAAACACAGGACTTTCACCCAGGAGATCGCTGTTCATGTCCCACGTGAAACCAAAAGTCAACGTTGTCTTATATTAACTTACGTATGTAACTTAACGCACTTATTTTAAGTTAAGTGTGTTAAATATAAATAGGATTTCCTAAACCTAACCAAGTAGTTTTGTTGCCTAAAGCTAACCGATGAAGGTCCGGTACGCCTCTACATGTCGTTTTGGGAGTTACTGGCAAACGAGCTATTCGGTCGTTTATGTTGGAGGACCTGCACCCAGAGGTATTCAAGTGATCGGTACCGTGGTGTAAACGGTGTGGAAACATCTCTGATGGTAGACAAATTTAAATCATGTCAGAGTGTATACTGTCATATCGCCCAAACTCAGCTAGAACCATGAATCCATTAAGAGACAACCTTCCTTTTTCAAACCACCATCTCTGTCAGCTGATCACTTCTCGAATAACAGTCATGATTTAAACCCCCTTTCCTCTGCAGATCCGTTTTATTTACAAAGACAGTCAGTGCTTATGCTCATGCTTCCTGTCAGGAAGTCTCTGCAGTCTCCAGTGTGAGAGCTGTACCTGCCAGCAGTATAAACAACACAAAGCGCTGCCGATAAACCTGATTCAGGACCTCTGTGGACTGAAGCCGACAGCAGTGATTTTAACAGACTCTGCAGTGCTGTTAGAGTCCGGAGAGCAGGGCCATTTGTCTCTTTGTCGATGGTATTGACAGCTTCGGGGCCCACTGGGAGCCTAAAGAGAAAATCAACACTCCACTGTAAACACAATTTATGTCCAAATTGTGTTTTCTAACTAAACTGAGGAGCTGAAGTATCGGATCTGGTCCTGTTCTGTGATTTATTCTGTTGAAGTTAGGTGGTGGCTCTCAGTTGGTGCTGTCCTGCAGGGAAACTGTGTTTCTAAATGGTCATTGTTGATGTAATGTGTGTATTTTCAGCTTCTTATGAATATGCAGATACTTCCAGGTTTGTTTGGGATTATCTGTGACTGAAAATCTTTGCAGCAGCTTTCCTACCAACCGCCAACGTTCCCTAACCTTAATGAACTAGTTGTTTTAACCCAAACCAGGATCTTTCCTGAACCTCAACCAATGTTGTTTTTGTCCCGAAATCTAATTAAATCTTAACCATAGTGGTAGTAGATCAATAAAAGGTCATTTTTGTGACAATTAGAAAACACTAACATACTGTAAGTTGTTTTTAAAGGCAGTGAGAGAAGATGTGTTTTCTCATTTAGTTTGGACGACTTAGAGGACTTGGACATTTCATGACAATCTATCATCATCTTTAACGCATCTATTATCAGTGTTTTATAATAACGATGGATCACATGCTCCTGGTGGTGCAAAGACACGTCCAGATGAAGTGAAAATGCCTGAACTTGAGCAGAAATGTGTGAGACCCAGTGAAGGCGAAGCTAATCAGTGTTGGATTTCTAAACCATCAGCAGAAATCAAACAGGGAGGACAAGCTGAGTTATGGCTTGTGGTTACCCTGAGCTGCGTGACTTGACATCAGTACTGGAGTCTGTAATGAGTTTTGAAAATGTTCAGCAGTCAGGGGGTGTTTAGTGGTGAATAATCATGGACCACAACATTTGACAGAACACAGCAATCTACTCATTAGAGTTTAATATTTCTTGTGAAAAGTGGAAAATGTGACCTGATGACAGCACTAGAGGTTAGATGCATGCTTCATCGACCATCTTTCGCTTATATGTTTTGTAGGAGCTGTGATGCTGCCCATATCACGTATCAGTTTATACTGAAGGTTTCTACAAAATGTTCACAGTCAACTTATCCGACCTTATCAGCTCCAGACGCCTAACGCATGATTAAAATATTGTGTTTGCTGACTCAAAGCTCCAGGTTTAGGGTTAGGAAGAGACTGTGGTGTCGGTAAAATACTGATCTGAAGCACGAGACAGAACTCGTTGACTTTTTCAGTATTTAACCAAAACCACCATCTTTCCCTAACCTTAACCAAGTGATTTAGTAATTATTCCCGCAGCGGCTCGATGCTCAAGTTTTCTGTGCTTTTTCTGTGTGTTTTTATTTATATGTCTGTTCGCTAATGTCAAGTTCAGTCGTCCGAATCCCCCCTACAGCCGCCAATATCTTCTGAACGTAATATTACAGGATAACCAGGCCGTTACGAGTGAAACTCTGCACTTACGCAATGTACCGGAGGAGAAGGCCAGGACACCGGGCTCTCCGTGGATCATTGTCGGCTCCGGCAGGCGTCGGAGGCAGAGGAAACATTACTCAATTTCGTTGTACTCTGTGCAGAGACAATAAAGGAATTCTATTCTGTTGTATTCTGTGCAGTATATACATACTTTTTACCTACGCATATACATAGCCAAGCAGCTGTGACACAAGCTGCATTGTTCACATACTTGCCCACATAAATATATCCACAATGGGGCAGATCAGGACTGAGTGTTACCTGGCCGACACTGGAATATCTTTCTTGAGTACTTCCAATTTTGCACAAAGCAAACATAGCGACACATGAGGAGGTTACTGTATTGTTGAGATTACAGCAGATGTGGGGAAGAGTGTTCACACCGAATTTGAGTAGAATTTGTTCAGTAGTTGTCCAAACCCCTTGTATTAAGCCGAAGTGTTGAATGGACGGTTTGTCTTGGATGAATTTGCGTCTGTATATCTGCTCTTACCGACTTGTTACTGCTGCAGTTCACTGTAGACGAGCTGAGCTGTAGAAGAAACAGACTGCTGAGTAAATAACTGTGAGACTATCGTTGATTTAATGTGCAGGGTTTCTTTTTTTTTTTCTTTTTTTCAGTAAACGCCTCGAGGCTGCAGCAGCTGGACAACTGCTTTCCCAGGATGCTTTACTGCTCAAAGACCCAGAAGGGCTCAGTGTGTGTGTGTGTGTTTGTTTTCAATCACTTGGGCATATTTCCAGATGGTACCATTCCTCTACTGTCCTGTTGGTCCCAGCTATGTGCGCGTGCGCGCACACACACACACACACACACACAGGTTTGTGCTTGTATACTTGTGAAGACCATCACTGACATAGTACATTCCACTAACCTAAACCTAAACTTAATCCTTAAAACCAAGTCTTAAGGCCTGGTCAGACCACAAAGTGGCACAGTTGGTGACACTTGGTGATGTAGGGACAATGGAGACGGAGCGCAATTAAGGCCCGCACACACCCGGAGGCTCTCCATTGACTTTGTATTGCCTGAAGGTGCCTCCTTGTCACTTCGGTCTGCTAGCTAACAACAGAAACATGGCTAAAAGCTGCTGTGTGGTGGGATGCTCTACCAACAGGGTAAAGAACCCAGAACTAAGTTTTTATAAGCTGCAGAACCCAAAAACCGAACCTTTAAGACAAAAGTGGATCCAGACGTGAGGCTTCAGCAGGAAGAATGGGAAACGAACTATAGCTAACTACACTTCTGTAAGTTAAGCTAAAGCATTTTGACAGTATGAAACTGTAGCGTAGTGGAATGTGGCTAAATCAGAAAGCTCTGCAGGATTATGTTTGTAGGTGTCTTAGCTAACTACAGTAACTTAGCTTGAGAAGGGACACTGAGACAGACCCACAATATAGGGTGCTAAAATAATCCTTTGACATATTGAAATCTAATGTTTTTAGCTAGCTACAGGCATTTTTGCTAGTTGGTAAACTACTGTATCTGGCTAGCTAACATGCTAGCCAGCCAGTAACATGCCACAGCTAGTGTTTGTGGCGATTCATCCAGGTCATGGTTTATCTAGAGGTGCTAAGTCAACAGCTTCATCAGTTCTAACTGACCGGTGAGGAGTACCACAGTTAGCCACAGCTAGTCAGTCACAACTCTGCCATCTTGCTGGCTTGCTGTCAGTTAGCAAGCTAGCCCACTCGGTTGCTAACGGGACAATAAGTTCACACCGTTGATTCAAAAGATGTATTTGTACCATTGACTCTTATAACTGTCTAAAAATCACGCTGCTATTGTGGAGCAGTTATAATTTGGCAGAGCAGGATTGTATAAAAGGGGATAGTACACAGCTAAGCTATGATAGCTTCATCTGTTTTGGACTCTGGTGTTCAAGATGGCTTGAATTCACATGTTGAAGGAATAATTCAACATTTTGGGACATTCGCTCTTTCCCTTTCTTGCCGAGTGGTAAATAAGATCTATTCTTCTCTCATATCTGTGTGATAATATGAAGCTACCAACAGCAGCCGTTTAGCCTAGCTTAGCATACAGAGTGGAAGCAGGAGGAAACTGTTCGCCTGGTTCTGTCCAAAGTTCAAAAATCCTCACTCAAACAAAGTGTAAAAACAAACGTTTTTGGTTTTACGGCGTGGGTTACCGGCCGGGCGCAGTAACGGTCTCTGCTAGTTTTGTTTTTACACTTTGTTTTTTCTTATGTATTAACAAACAAGAAATAACATGTTATGTTCCAGTCTTTGTGCTAAGCTAAGCTAACTGGCTGCTGGGTGTAGCTTCACATTTAGGGAGTGTAATAAGTGTATTTCCCATAATATCTAACTATTCATTTAAATATCTAACTATTCATTTAAATGTCACCAAAGTTGAACTTGACATGAAAGATTTGCGTGAATATCCTCCCCGATCTCTCGTTCCCCTCATTTCCTGTCATCTCTCCACTGTGTCTTTCTAATAAAGGCAGAAAACACTCCATTCAGAGTGCGATGCTAAAAGTTGAAATATTTTGAAGTGAAGGCACTCAGCGGCAGTCTGAGCTGTGAAAACATGCCCGGCTCTCTGCTCTGTCAGGGACATGAAACAGCAGCTTGTTTACAGAAGAAGGCAGAGGAGGTTTCTGCTGGAAACACAGTCAGATCACTCGAGTTTGTCAGCTGACGCTCTGCAGAAACACTCACAGTTTAGGGTCTTCTGAAGAAGCTGGTAACTGCAATTCCCAAATACTTTAATATTCAATTCTTTTGATTAGTTTGCACTATTGCAATTTAAACCAAAAATCACACTCATTACTTTTTATTGCAAGTAAAAGGCCAGCTTATCTCAACACTAGATAGAGCTGGAAACGCTATCAGTCCTTTGATACTTGCTGAAAGCTGGATCAGATTTTTTGTTTATTCTGGAGTGTGGTGGTTGTGAAGACACAGGTTGATCTAAAGCCTGATTATGACACTGATTTGGACATTTCATTTTCAATTCAGAAAGAATGGCGACTCCCAAACCAGCAACTAGCGAGCAATCGAGCCAACTTTTAAGCAAGAATCGAGCTAGGGAGCAGGTTTTCTTTGCTCAGTGTGAGGCTCTTTGTTTTTACCAGGTGATTCATGACACAACAGGCTAGTTTACACCACAGATTTGTTGGTGGGAAGTCAATTCATGGTCAGCAATGTCTTTTAATGACATTCGCATGACATTACTCCCTCTGTGAACTCTGGGGCCAGTAAACAACAGCTTTCTAGCTAGTTAGCTTGCTGTAGTGCTTGCCAGCATGCTTGCTAGCTATTCGGTTCGCTAGCTAACTTCTAAGATCCTAAGATCCAAAGATCCAAAGTCCGGCCGCTTCCTGTCCAACATCTGCACCACTAGTTTCTGTAACTCTGCTCTTTCTTTCATCAGTCTTTGAAAAAAATGTTCCTGGGGTTTCATTCCATATTAAATGAAAATAAATTAATATCGACTACTGAATTAGAGAGAATTAATCTGTTAGCATTCAGAAAACTACAGCTTTGATGATTTTTTTTTTTTAATCAATCAACAGTCCACATAAATACATGGACATTTAGGCTCTGCTTCCTTCTTGTCTGTGTGGTATCAGTGGTTACTGTTATTGACTCCAATCCCGCCATGTCAGTGGTCAGTCAGACCTAATCAATCTCTAAAAGGAAGATGCACTCTCATTCTGAGCAAACCAGATGACGTCTTTTTGAACCACTGCCATTAGAAAAGATGCTGCAATGTGAATAAATCTGAATGTGATTCTGTAGTTTTCTTGAAGGAAATCTGAACAGACGACTCATCTGTGCAAAGTCAGCTGTTAATCATGTGAAGTTGAGTCTTTTCGTTGTATTTGAATGATCTATTTTTAAGTGCTTTCAGCAATCGTGCTGTCGATCTGTCGGAGAGACTCTGCTGTGTCTGCAGGTCGATTCTGTCTGAACATGAACTTCTACCTGCTGAAATCATGAACCTGTTGAACGTGTGGAACCTCTGACATTTGGAAACACGTTCACAGTCTAATTTAATTTAATGGATTCAAATTTGCCGTTTAACTTGCCTGTGTGTGTGTGTGTGTGTGTTGCATGGTGTTCATTGGAAAGGGCATAAGCAGACTTCTTGTTCAGCTGAAACTCAGCACCCGTCTCCCCCCCACCTCCTCTCTCTGTTCGCTCCATTTAACTGAAGCCACCGGCTACATGAATACCCATGAACAGCCAGGAGCTCTGCCAACAGCTCCATTACAATGTGCACTCCACCTCCTCTTCATCCCTCCCTGCCTCTCTGTTTTCTCTCCATCTCTTCCCCTTTTTGTCCTCCCGCTCTTGGAATCTCTCTCAAACTACATGGCTAAAAGTGTGTGGTCAACTAAACATTAAACCCCCCCATGTGACAGTGTAACATGTGATCGCGAGGCCGCGATCATTAATGTGCTGGTGATAAGATCTGGCTCCCAGTCTGCCTTGTTTATTTTTCTCTTTGTATTTTATTTGCTGTTCATTGCTAGTTTGTTTAGCTTTTGTATGGAGTTACTCAAGGAAGCACTCTGGGCCCTATTTGATTTTCTTTATACATGCTCTTTCTACGTTAATATTTTAAACTACTGTTACGCAGATGATACAACTATATATCTCCGTTTCTCCAGGCAGCCCCAGTTCTTACTGCTTGTCTCACTGACATCAATATTTGGATACGTAAAAATGTTTTAAAACTAAATATGTCATTTCGAGGTCACCAAAAATGTTTTTTCATTGTAGGAACCTTGACAAAATTAGACCATTTCTAAAGGACAACACACACCTGCAGCGCATGATGTCATAATCTCAATGAGACTGCCTGATTAAATAAAGATTAGATTATATAAGATTATTTAAAAATAAATAAATAAATAAATGTCATGATGCTGTAGTTGCAGTCGGAAAGTTATGTAGAAAATATTCGGCTAGACAGTAAAAATAACTTAACACTCCCTGAAAATCTTGCTTTTGCTGACCTCCAGTGGTTTAACTTCTCTCCTTGCTGCAGTGATGCACAGGTGTACTCCAGGACACCGTGACATCACTGCTGGGTGTGGTTACAGGTGCAACAGAGCACACTTGTGACCTGTCAGTCATGCTGGGTGTAGTCAGAGGTGAAACAGACTTGAAACTTTAAACCAGAGAGGATGGTAAAACACTGTTTTCCAGCCTGGTGTTAAGTTACTCTTTCAGTCTATGCTGATCTGGCCTTGACTTCATGTGGCTAGCTGACTCTGGCTATCTAGCGGCATCTCAAGATCTAGCTGCATCTCAACAGAGAGAGACTGAAACACAGACCTGCACACTGATCTGCACCCTCTGCTTGTGTTTGTTGATGAGAAAATATCTCTGGTTTCCGAGAGGTGACTGAACAGTGTGCTGATTTTAATCTGTTCAGTCTCTTCCTGCCATGTAGCCAGATCGCTAACGTTAGCTAGCCAGCTGTCTGCAGATATCAGGCTGATGTCAAAACACACAAACAGCAGATGAATTAGTGAGCGGAAATTCTCCTCTGCTCTCTGCTGAAACTAATTATTAAAGTGGCTGTGCTGCACTTCATCTTCATCATCTGGTATTGACAGTCAGTAGCTGTCCAAAAACATTATCATTTCAGACATGCACGACAGCCTGGAGAGAGGTGTAGTTTTTTGTTTTTCTTAGCATGCTTGCTCAACTGTTTTGCACATGTAAGCCCTTTAAAAATATGTTATTTTTCAGCAATTTGCACTTCCATAGGTTTTAGGACTCGGGATAAGATCCCGTCTGAGGATAAGAGACAGAAAAAAGAATAAAATATCCGACCTTTTAGTCACAAGTATGAGTCAAACTCCTGATCCTACACCTCCCATAATGCAACCAGTAGCATTATCTCATTTGCCTTCCCACATTTTCATTTCACTCAAACTCTACGGCTCGGCAGCAGTTTGTAAAACAGACTTTCTGTTACAACTCTTTTGTCTTAGGAGACATTAAACATCTTTCTCGTGAGTAACCTGACCTTGATGTGTAACACTGAGAGAGTCTCTTGGTCACACTTATTGTTTAAAAAATCGTGTGCTGCAGCATTAAGAAACTAAGGGGACACTAAAGTATCTGTCCACATACTTTTGGCCATAAATTGTGTGTCCCTCTGTGTGTGTGTGTGTGTGTGTGTGTGCACGTTTGCCTCCTGTCTTTCCCCCTCCCTCCTGTATTTATTTCATTTTGTCGTCTCTGCTGCCGGCTCCTCCCCTTCTAGTCAGGGAGAGGGATTTCTGAGCCTCCCCATTGGTTCTCTCTAGAGAGAGAGAGGGGGGGAGAGAGAGTGAAAGTGGAGAGGCAGGCAGGCAGACTTGTTGCAACAGATGGCTTTACCAGCGGCGGCTGCACCGAGGAACTCTGGGACGCCGTTAGACACAGGCAGAGACAGAGAAAGGGAGGGAGGGGTATTATAAAGTCACAGCGCTGGAACAGAGCAAGAAAAAGAGACCGAGAGAGACTTCTTCTTCTTCTTCTTCTTCTTCTTCTTCTTCGTATGTAAACTCACTGTCTTCCTCTCCAGACAGACAGGAAGACATGTCAGTGTGAGCACAAGTTTTAGTAGCTGAAAGGAGCAGCAGCAGTTTTCTGGAGGAGATGAGTGTGTTGATCTGAGCCTCCTCCTCCTGCTGCTCCTCAGGGGTCAGAGAGGAGAACACCTGCTGACAGCGAGGAGCTCCAGAGGGAGGAGACGCAGCAGCAGGAGGTACACGACTGTTTCTACTCTGTTTCTACTTTTATTTTTTTATCAGTTTTCATGCTTCTGCAAGAACGTCTCTGCAGCTCTGAGGTCATCATTTATGGACTGATCTGCAAAGTGTGTGTGTGTGTGTGTGTGATATTCAGTTCTGCTCTACTTCACTGTGTGTCAGTTTCTGTGGTCAGAGCTGTTAGTCAGAGCAGCTTTGTTACTGTGTGTGTGTGTGTGTGTGTGTTGCTCCACTTTACTGATGTGCTCCTCGCATTAGTTTTGAGGCCATGTTGTACTTACACTTGTCACACTTGTTTGCAGCAGTGTGTTTCACGTGCTGTTTAAACTGTGTGTGTGTGTGTGTGTGTCGGTGTGTGTGTTTATTGCTTCCTGCTTGCAGAACACGTGGGAGTGTGTTTTAGCTGCGCAACACTGAGGTCAGTCAGGAGAGAGAGGGAGGGAGAAGAGGGACGAAAGAAAGAAAGAAGGGGGGATGAATGAGGGAGGGAAGGGAAAAAAGGAAGGAAGGAAGGGAGGAAAGCTGTTCCACCCAGCTCTGTTTTTATTATTATAATATTTTTTTTTATGTTCCATTTTTCCTAACTAAGTAACAAAGGGCTTCACAGGGAGTATAAACACACGAAACAGGCAGTAAAAAAGAAGTTAGACAAATAGAAACGATAAAACCAAACTCTGGGAGGCTTTAAAGAAACCAAAATGTAACATGTATAAAAGTTGTGGTCCAAAGTGTGATGCAGTCATGGTGGAGTAAATGTAAAAATGGTCCAGAGGAAGGTTAAAGGTCTTTATCCTAAGATTAGTTTTTTAGCCTTTTCACCTTCACTGGAAACGTTAACAGTGAAGACACAGGCAGGAAACTTGGGGAGAGAGACGTGCAGCAAAGGTCCTCGGCTGGCATCGAACCGGTGACGTTAAAGGTATATCTTAACTACAGGTAACAAGAGGGTTTATCAGGCTGCGAGCATGACAGGGTTATGTCTGTTGGTCGGTCCACCACTTTGAGTTTTGAGTGAAATATCTCGACAGCTATTGGATGGATTGCCGTGACATTTTGTACAAACATTCATGTTCCCCAGAGGATGAATCCTAATCACTTTGGTGACCCCTGATGTTTGAACTAGCACCACCAGCAGGACGAAAATTTGACATACCCAGGGAAATATCTTGACCAAAGACTGTGTAAAAGTAGTGGATGTAGCCTCCGGGTCTGAATAGTGAAGCCAGTGCGGAAGTGCCTTAAACCTGCAATCTTTCTAATGGCCAGCAGGGTGCGATTTCACTGGCTTCAAAAAGAAGTCTGATTGTATAGAAGTCTATGAGAAAATGACCCACTTTCACTTGATTTATTACCTCGGTAAACATTTTCCTAACGAGTTTACGGTCTCAGTCGCTAGTTTCAAGTCTTCTTCAACACAGCATGATGTTCATTTGGTAAATTATGGTCCCATTTAGAGTAAAATAGACAATAAAGCAGGGTATGCTTTAGGGTGTGGCTACCTTGTGATTGAAAAGTCGCTACAAGGGCGACCTGTCAACCAGGATAGAGGCGCAGCAATGCGGATCCACCCTCTTGTCCAAATATGGTCACTTCTGGCTCCAAAAAACCAAGATGGCGACGGCTAAAATGCCAAACTTGAGGCTTCAGAACGGTAGTCCACAAACCAATGGGTGACGTCAAGGTGGCTATGTCCACTTCTTCTATACAGTCTATGACCTTGACATCTACTACATGGTTTGGGGACAAATTTTGTACATTCATGGTTCCCAGAGGATTAATCCTATCAACTCTGGTGATCCCCTGTCGAGAAATGTCTGAACAACAATTGGATCCAACCAACAGTCTAAACCCAAACACATTCAGTTTTTTTCTGTCAATCAACTAAATGATTCATGGGTTGTCATGAAATTTTGCACAGACATTCATGTTCCCCTCTGGATCAATTGTAATCACTTTGGCGCCACATGAAAGGTCAGGGAGATTCATCCTCTGGGGAACATGGCTGCCAAACTTCATAGCAATCCATCCTGTAGTTATTGAAATATTTCAGTCTGGATCAAAGTTGCAGACCGACCGAACAGCCAACATTGCCAGGTTCTAGTTTCCATTACAAGACTACAAGTTTGGAAAACTGATTCAGGTCAAATATGTAGCAACCAATCAGGGAAAGCAATCAGGAGATGATATCTGTATCAGGAGGACACACCTCAGCACTTGTGGTTGTGTGCAGACTTGCTTAGAAAAAAGGAGAAAAACAATTTATCCCCCACCAGGAATTCCAGGAAAAGTTTCACATTTCCTTAAAAGCTGACATGTTTTTCCACTTTGAAAACAAGAAGCAAAAAACCAGTGACAGCTCAGTGACTGATGTGTTCATCCAGTCAGGCTGCAGGAAATATATAATATATAACGTTAGACTTCAGAATAATGTCACGTTCAGTCTCAACACACCTGTAGACGTCTGATAGAGCTTCACAATTAAACAAACCAAGCAGATCTATGAGTCAGAGACACCTGAGAGCAGAAATACACTAAAAACTTTGGCAACATTTCTGACTTTACACCGTTACAGTAGCTTGTACTGTGTGTGTGTGTGTGTGTGTGTGTGTGTGTGTGTCTGTGAGAGCTGCAGTGGTCGGTGTTGGCGGGAACTCTGTTGAC
This sequence comes from Macquaria ambigua, assembly GCA_008360985.2. Classification (NCBI taxonomy): domain Eukaryota; kingdom Metazoa; phylum Chordata; class Actinopteri; order Centrarchiformes; family Percichthyidae; genus Macquaria; species Macquaria ambigua. The sequence continues at coordinate 11,929 of VMKM01002798.1, read as the reverse complement.
AGCAACTATTACGATTTGGTCACTGGGTTCCCACCATATTGCCACCGCTGGAATGTAAACATTCACTGACCCTGGCTCTTCAAATATTAACACAGACACACACACACACACACACACACACACTCATACACCCTCCCAGCTGTTGTCAGGTGGCAAAATTAAAATGTCCTATAATAAACTTATCACAAAGCAGCTTGTTCAGATGTTACCGGGCAGATAAAACTTTTATAAACTAAAGATGTTTGTTAGCATTAGCATTTTAACATTAGCAAGGTGTGGAAAAACTTAATGCTAAGGTTGAACATTAGTTGTGCTGTTATAGATTAGCTTGTTGTATTCAGTGATGTTGTATTTTTTAATGAAGTAACCGTACCGTTAGCTTTCTATTCTGAGCAGGAAAGAGTTAAAAAATACAGCAAAATATGTTTTTTCATTTCTGTATTTGATGTAAACGTTTAGAAGACAGTTTGAGTTTAGACATAATTCACTTAAATCAAACACTAACAACACATCAGTTAGAAGCCAGAGGAGATATTATATTACAATCTGTTTCACATGGTTTTATAGGGCTTCTCCAACAGGGCAACGTCAATGTTAGCTTCTCCAACAGGCTAACGTCGACGTTAGCTTCTCCAACAGGGCAACGTCAATGTTAGCTTCTCCAACAGGCTAACGTCGATGTTAGCTTCTCCAACAGGTTAACGTCGACGTTAGCTTCTCCAACAGGCTAACGTCGACGTTAGCTTCTCCAACAGGCTAACGTCGACGTTAGCTTCTCCAACAGGCTAACGTCGACGTTAGCTTCTCCAACAGGCCAACATCATTTTTAGCTTCAGGCTAAACAGGCCAATGTCAATGTAACGTCATTTAGCAGAGTATTTCTTTCACACTTAACACACAACAAGAAAGATTATTAAGCTAGCTTTATTAAAAATAAAATAAAATAAACATTACTAAAAGTCAGCAAAATGTGATCTGCTAAAATAAAACTTTTTAAAAGATTGCTAACGGAAGTGACGCATCTCACTTGGGGACCCTGCTCACAGACGTGAGGTCCCCAGTTGGACTCTTCTCAGTTGTTTGACTGACAGCATGAGGTTTTAATGCCGTACTGGATTCCAGTAGAGACCAGTTCTCACAGTGGATAAAAAGAAATCAACAGGTCCATGAAAACCTCTCTAATCGCTCTGTAATGAAGTGAGCTGCAGTTCAGTTGAAGGACTGTAATTATGGTCTGTAACGCAGCTTATTGATGTTTTGTTTATTGATGGTTTCCCATTGATGTCTGAGTGTGTGGTCTGTCTGACTGATGGCCATCGGTTGTGTCAGTACATGACAGAGATTAACAGGGAGGGCGTGTGAGGGAATCACACTGTTTTGTGTGTGTGTGTGTGTGTGTGTGTGTGTGTGTGTGTGTGTTTTGGGGTTTTTTCCCTTCGCTCTGTACAGAACTGTTGAAGGTCTGAGAATCTGTCTGCAGATATTTTAGCTTCTTCTGTCTTTAGTTTGTTCAACAATGAAAAGAAAACTGGAGCAGCTCGTTGTCACGCTACACATTGTGTGTGTGTGTGTGTGTGTGTGTGTGTGTGTGTGTGTGTGTGTGCGCGCGCATCTTGAAAATGACACTGTTGCCTGAAGCTGCTTCTCGTCCTTGTTGCCCTTTGACCTCTCGACCTCCTCTTCTCTCTTTCTTGTATTTCCAGTGTTGTCATACCGTCTCTTCATGTTTCATCAGAGACGCCACCAGCTGGTTCCTGACATGTGACTGTGGCTCCACACGAGCTCACACTTATTTTATCAACACGAATGCTTTACACAATTTAATATCCTTGTGTTTTTAGCCTGTCAAAGCAATGAAAGGGGTGTGTGTGTGTGTGTGTGTGTGTGTGTGTGTGTGTAGTGTAACGTAAGAAAACAAAATTAAAACATAAATTAGTAGAAATATAAGAAGTTAATTTTCAGTATTTAATAAAGACTAAAGCAGTTTGTAGTTCTGACTACAGAAACCTGAAAGGACTAACATGGCTGCAAAACACTGAACTGAATCTTAGAATATCAGTTTATTCAGTTCATAATAAATAATAATACATTTTATTACTACAGCACTTTTCCAAACAAATTTTCAAGTGTAAGTCATTTTAGGAGGCAGATCAAATCAATTAAAAATTATAAAATATCCAGCAATAATGTAAATAAAAATAATAATGATGATAATAATAAAACAGACATGTTGGAAATAAAAGTGAAAGTGAGCCTCAGATGTCCTCAGACAGCGGGTTCAGAACTGAGTGGTCCTGACTGTTAAACCATGTCTCCTTTAGTCCTGAACCAGGACTTAGGAGCAGCCATCTCAGGAAGTTCTTTCTGCAGCAAGGCAGCTTAAAAAGCAATAAAAAACAATAAAGCAGTAAGACACAACACTCTGTGACAAATACAGGTAAGATAAAGTGCTCGGCTGTCGGTTTATGGTGTGTTATTTATTGCACATGAAATAAATACGAATTTGAAGCTGTATCCACTAAATCTACTGACTTCTTGTTAATAACAGTCTAATGCAATCCAATACTGTTCTGCCATAAAGTCGACTTTTATTGTTAATTCAATTATATGTTTTAGTAATGAGGTCATAGTTAGTGGTGGTGTTGTACTGCACTGCATTATATTCAGAGGTGTTTCTAATATTTGGACAACAAATATAATATAGTCCACCTTTAACTGACCTCAATAATAAACATATAATTAAATTAACACATTTCCAACAATGTCACCAGAAACTGAACATTATGAGCTTCATAAAGACAGATGTTATGGCAGAGCTGTTGTATTGGACTAAATCAGATTGGACAGGTGTCCCTAATAAAGTGGCCACTGAGTGTAAAAATTAACCAATTTAGTTTTTTCAGGGAAGTGAAAACTTAAAGTAAATGAACTCTTAACATAAAATAAAATAACCTAAACATGTACATTAAAGCTAAAAATAAGAGGCAACAGTTTCCTTCATTCGTATTAATATTACCAAACGACTGGATGATCAGTAATTGTCAGTTGTTGCTGCAAACAGAAAGAGTCGCAGGTTCGATTCCCGCTTGTCTCGTGAGTCCACAGTGACATCATCGCCGGGTGTCAGCTGATCCTGCTCGCTCCAAGGTCGATACCATGGCAACACAGCCTGGTGACCTTTGAACTCGCTGCAGCCTGGAGCCTGCAGGACGCACACACACACACACACACACACAGTCTGAGCTTCACTTTGTTTTTGTCTCTTTTCTTCTCTTTATACTGTGTGTGTGTGTGTGTGTGTGTGTGTGTTATGAGAGCTTTTACTACATGTGTGTCCAGACTGAAAACAGAAACAGAGTTTTTGCCTCTGGAGAGTTTTGGAAAGTTATTGAAGGTTTTGCAGGTGCTGAACCAGCATTTCGGCCGTGGTGGAGCTAAATCTAAAAAAAACATTCAAACATTTTAGTCAATTTATCAATCTGACGAGTGTTGGGGGGGTGGGGGACTGGGACTCATGACCTTAATATATAAACATATATATATATATATATAGTCCCTCTATCAAACACATTTTTATACTATTTATTTAAAGGTGTAGGTTTGGTGGTGTGGGGGGGCACAATGAAGTGAAAGAATGTCTGATATCTGTGATGTTTTATTCAAGCATCTTTGTAGGAGAATATTAAGTGTAAATACAAATATAGAGCACACATCTGAAAAACATGCAGAGGAGGGGGAGGTACTTTTTCAGCCCTGACTCATGTCTGCAGGTATTCCTTTTAGGCCAAAAAGTTAGGGCAGCCTGTATATAGCCTGAGAGGCGAAACACAGGGCAAAAGAAAAAGGTTCTTTAAGCCCTCGACACAGAACTCGCTGCTGCTTGTGAAGCTCGTTGCTTTGAGTTCTCGGTAACTGAAGACTGAACATTTCTATTAACTCCTCTCTCATCTGGACAGCAAGAGGATCATATTTAGAGATTTTAGTAAGAAATCAACCTGAAACTAAAGAAGTGAGGAGGACATGCCTCCCAGTCTGCAGTGGAAATGATGCCCTCGCCATTTAATTATCAGCGGCATCTTCTCAGTAACCGCCATTCAGTGTATTTGCATTCTGTAATTGTCGCTCCTTGTAGTAGTTTTCATTAACAACAAAGGGAGTCAAATTACTAACCAACCAAACGATGCACGTACAGGACAAAAGCTGGTGCATGCACACAGTTCATGTGATGCAGACAAAATTGGATGATGACTATCGTGTTGGACACTGTTGACTTATGAAAACAGCGTGAGGTGATGAATCCTCCCGGCTCGTGGTTTTACAGGCTGCACTGTAAACAAATAGCTCTCCTTGAGTTGCGTATCTGGTCGTGCAGCAGCTCAAGGTGTGTTTGCTGTGTCAGTTTATTTATTTATTTACCGGGACAATGCACATTGTTCGACATCACTGTCAATGTGCCAGTCCTTTTCAACTGTTGTCCCTTTGCCTGATGTTGAGTTAGCCATTAAAACACACAATATATATAAAATTAGAAACAGGAAATAGCAAAACATGCACAGCTGAACAGGATAAAAAGCTTAGAGGAGTGAAGAAGCATCATGCAAAATGCAAGCAATTAATAAAAAGCGATGTTAAGCAGACAATCAGCAGAGGCAGCTGAAAAACATGACAACATAAAATCACATTACATTACAGAAGACAAACACAAACAAAAGGCCAAGCAAATGAGAGTAAACAACACAGGTATGAGGTTTTAAGATGAAATGCAAAGGAACGTGTGTGCTATCTAAAAGATTTCTAACACCTGTAGTAGTAAAACACACCTGCTGTTACCATCACATACGTCACCAAATGAATCGGGACTGATACCTGAAGGATTACAACTCTAAAGGTCAGATCTCCATGAAGCTCCCTGCTCTTATTCCTGCTCTCCAGGGGATTTAAAGGACACCATGATCTTCTCTCTAGCGCCACCCTCAAGTCAAACTTTACATCTTTAACTTCACTGCTGATAAAGCTCTAAGAATAAATCATCAGGATGTTGTTTGTTCCGTCCAGCACTTTGATATTGCAGCTGTAATGATCACGGCAGCCTGTAGGGGGCGCTGTCAGCACTTCAGACTGTTTCCAGCCCCTTCTTTGTGAACCCAACGTGCTGCAGTGTTTCCTCCAGTGTGACTTTACATCAGGGCCTCATAAATCACCTCATAAATCTCCTGCACTTTAATTGTCCTTTTCACTTTGTTTCAGTTAGACGGAAGGTCAGTTAGCTGTTTTTTTTATTTATCTTAGAACAGCTCTGATTGGTGTTCGCCCTCCTTCTGTTGTTATATGATAAAGACCTCCCCCGTCCTCCCCCGTCCTCCCTCGCTGTAGCAGAATTGATGAAATTGGTAATCGTTATAGACCGCTGCTTTGGAGCGACTGACCTTCAGAGAGACTCGGAGGGAAGGATGGAGGGAGGCGGTTTTAGTTTTAATGAATCTAAATTCTTTATAGATCAGTTTTAAACAGCAGCAGAGCAAAAACTAACTGCAGGCTGTAAGAAGATATTTTACTGGGGAACATCTACGACTACATCCTCTGCTATTATATATCAAGAGAAGAAGAAGAGAGGAAGTTACTGCTTATTAAAGAGTAACTTAACACTAAATCCACATCAGTTTTGATGTGGTAAATTATACACATTCACTTTTTTATAGTGTAAACGGTTTCTGGTCCCCGTCTAAAGGGTCCATCGCAACAATATTTGAGTCTTTTTCAAGAGAAAATCTTGCAATTCTGTCCTTTTTAGACCAAAAGAAAGGGTTTGACGTGACATTGCCTTTTACAGGAATCGGCAGTGTGGACAGGATGGAGAGATTGAGAGCGTACGTCAGAGAGTAGTAAAAGTAATACTATCACAACAGTTTTTCTTATTTAATCTTTATTTAATCAGGCAGTCTCATTGAGATGCAGATCTCTTTTCCAAGAGAGATCTGAGAACAAGAAACATTCACAAGAACAAAATCAGCAAATAGAAACAACACGACTACACAAAAACAAAGAATTAATTCACAGTAACATCAGATAATAAAGCTTTAAAATCACAGAGGGGGAATGTAAGACTCTAGTTTGAGGACAGTTTGCAGGTCATTCCATTTAAAAGGTGCAGAGTACCTGAAACCAGTTCTGCCAACATGAGGGATGTCTACATTTGTTAGTAGCTAGTAGTTTACAGTCTTAATTAATGTTGGTGTATCATTCCTATCCCCTTTTCTGTCATTTCCTCTGCTGCATCTGCTGAAGCCTTGTTAAGCTAAGATAAGCTAAGCTAAGCTAGCAGTTCAACCAGTTCTGAGCCTCCATCTGGACCGAATTTTGGACAACCACCAGATGTGTTACCAAGACATTAAAATGGCTGAAAACATGGAGATATTCAGGAGGAAAGATAGAGGGATGCTGCAACAACCATGCGACAGAGCTGTGAGGGAGGTGGGTGGGGTAACTTGTCATGGGGGGGGTGGGGTAACCTGTCACGGGGGGGTGGGGGGGGGGGGTTAAATCAAGCATCTTTTGAATATGTAAAGGGGGAGTGTTCAAGCTAAAATGGGGTTTAAAATAGCTTTTTGAAAGACTGTGATGGTTTCAAACTCCAGTATTCGTTCACATTCTAAATTCTAAAGTCTTCACCAGAAGAGACAGTCAGTGTATGTTTCTGTGTACCAGACAAACGTCTCTCGTGGTTGTGTGAATCAGGATTGTTGTCTGTGAGAAGCAAAAGAAGAAGTAGTGTGAGGAATTATACTGCCACAAAAATGAAGATGAGGTTCATGAGGATGGTTGAGTTGGAGACTGGTGTTTTCTACGACAGCTAACGCTGGTTTCTTTTGACCACGAACAGGATCTTCCCCAATCTTAACCAAATAGTTCTTTTAACCACGGCCACACAGATTTCAAAACCATAAGCAAGGAGTTCTTCTGTAAATCGAGACCACGGGTGTTTCCTAAACTTCATGAAGTAGATCTTGTATGTGAAGGTTCATTCTTACCTTTGAAAACAGTCATTTAACGGTAGTCTACATCAGTAGATGAGCAAAGTGTGCATGGTGGTGCAAACGACTACACTCTGACGAAGTCCACCTGTCCATGTTACCCTCATCTTTCCATCCACCATCTCACCCAAACTTGGCATTTTCGCTCAGCTTCTTTCCCTTTTCCGCTTTGTTCTGATGAATGTCCTTTTCAACTTTGGTGCAGAAACACGCAAGAATTCATGTTCTTGCTGTAATCTGATCATGGCCTCCTTATCGCACAATCTTATCCAGTTCAGTATGTGCTCTTTTGTGCCTAACACTAAACAATTAGTGTACGTTGAGATGAGGAAACAGTCGTTGTGTGTGGGGGTGTCTGGTCTTTTGTAGGTGTCAGTAAATTCAAAACCTGCTCCCAGCTTGAAACGACGTCTAGTTGTTTTACTGCAGCTGGTATCAGCGAAGCAGAACAGCAGCAGTCAGACGTGATCTCATGATGCCACCGGATGGAAACGCACACAAAGAGCGAGAACGAGAATTAAACTCTGCAGCGCTGTCTCCAGGAGAGGTACTGATTAGGTCACTGTGTGTGTGTGTGTGTGTGTGTGTGTGTGTGTGTGTGTGTGTCCGCGGGGCTCTATTAGCAGTGACATGCTGAGTAGAAATAGAGCAGAGTGATCCGGACTGACAGAACCGGGTGAAGACAGACAGCGGGAGGAAGTGAAGTGTGTTTCAGATAAAGGTCACGGATGATTTTCGTGTCCTGTGGGGAAACCTGTTGGTGGTCGAGACGACTGTTACCACGGTCACCGGAGACTGACACCATCCCAAAATACTCCACCTACTTTCAGTGCCTCGCCTCACAGAGCAGGAGCACACCTGATACTGTACTGACCACCTGTAGAGTTACATGTCCTCAGTATGGATCCTCGCAGAGCTGGGTGATAAATATCATTGTTTTGATGATTTGATTTGATTTGAACACATATTTTTGTATTCTTCTCCTTCTCCTCTTTGGTGAGGTTTACCTGGAAGTGTTCCAAGTCGAATTCATCAAACTCTCAAACTGCAAAAACTTAAATCGCTCGTTTCAAGGTGATGAATGTCGCCTGTTCACGAGCAGCTGTGTGCTCCTGAGATGTGCTCATTAGCTTAATCAACTAATTGTCAAATAAGGCAGCCTGTTCTGTTCTGTCTGCGGGCAAGTTTCATTCACAAAAAGAGTAAAAAAAGAAGAATTTCACCATGTCAGAAATCAGCAGATGAAAATAGAGCAGTCGGATCAGGTGAGCGCAAACAAGTACAAAATACCGTCAGAGCAGTGGCGTGCTGTGACAGAAATAAAGACGGGACAATAGTAGTTCAGTTATTGATACTATAAAAACATCTTGCTGAGGTCGACCTCCTGATCTACCGCATACTTAACAGGCCAAATTCCCCTTTTAACACCCCATCCATCAGTCGGGGGGGTTCACTGTATAAAACTCAGGTGGTGGCCCCACAGCAGATTTCCTACCTGCCTCAGGGGCCACATCACAGAGTGGGAGGCCCCTGGAGTCATGGAGACGGTCAACAGAAGGATGAAACACTGTCAGAGGTCATCACAGCTTAAAGAGCCTGAAGTCTTCCTGACAAACACCTGAGCTACAGGAGTCGCCTTTAAAATATAAAAAATATAAAATTAACTTTATTTTAGACTTGACGAGAGAGGAGAGGAGGACGCGGGAGGAGAGGAAAGGAAAGGAGGTGAGGGTGAGGAGGGAGATGAAGAGAGGAGGAGGTGAGGATGAGGAGAAGAAACAATGATGGTTGAGAAGCTTTTCACTGAAGCATGAAATGAGAATTGGAGGATTTTTACTGGTGGAAAACACACACATGCACACCACATGCACACCACATACACACACACACACACACACATGCACAACACACACACACGCACACCACATACACACACACATGCACACCACACACACACTCTGTCTCAACACTTAAAATTCTGACCCCATATCACATCACTGACCCCCCTCCCAAAATGTCTCCTGTCTCCTCCTCCCCATCACTGTCTGGTGATGCCTCTGTTACTGTGTGTGTGTGTGTGTGTGTGTGTGTGTGTGTGTGTGTGTGTGTGTACGTACATCAGTGCAGCATCCATCAACACTAAACAGCAGCAGAATCTGGAAACTGGAGGTTTTCTCTCCTCAGGCCTCATGTGACCTCCTCAATCAGAAGAGACGACCTGATCCAACCTGAACCTTTGATAATCCGTTCAGTAGGAAAATATTAGCTCCTAATAACCATGGAAACACTTAATCTGATCATTTCTCTCTGGTTGGAATAAATATATTCTTTCTGAGCATGTTTGCCCCACGTTCAGGGACATTAGGAGACGTGAACGAGTTTCCAGGAGGGACAGAAACATGGCGGCAGCAAAACCACGCCTCGATGGTCGAAAGAAACGAGTCGTTCAAAACGTCTTCTTCTTCTTCTGTTATATTTCCGGCAGATTAGATGCTTCACAGTGGGCGGAGCCACTGAGCTCATGTCAAAAGAGTTGTATTCTGATTAAATGCTTCGGGGCACGTAAACACATCTTATTGATCACTTTATTTAGCGTCCATGTAAACAGTTAAGGTGGAAGCTCTAGAATCAGAATCAGAATGATTTCAGTCAGGTTGAAGAAATATTGACCATGAAACTGCAGCTAGTGATGGTTCTTATAGGGTTTATGAATATGTATGTTATAATTTCTCTATTAACAAATACAAATTGCCAACCAAAGGAACAGCTGGTATCTGCATCGTAGAATATAAAACAATAGAAGATGTTGAAACTGAAAACAGAATATTGGCACTTCGGTCAGATAATATTCATGTAATATTTCAACTGTAGCCATGTAGCTTCACTTTAAAGTCAAAATGAAATGAAAAATTTCTTTTTGACCCTTTTAGATCACACCCCCGCTCATATTGTGCACCTATTTAACAATATATGCCAAAAAAAAATCAATTTCTTTGTATTCTTTATATCAAAATCCATGATGTTTTCTTCCTGTCTGCTTATGAAAGCTTGAACTAACCAATAACATCATGACGTTCACCCGTCAATCAATGTTCAACTTTTAGCGGCACAGAGCTAACATTTACGAAATCTTCATCCTCTCCCTCGTCTTCCTCCACCTCCTCGTCGTCCTCCCCCTCCCGTGGCTCGAGAAGTACCTAATCTAATCTGATTTATTGATCGATTGTTTAACTATAATTTCAACAGCAAACAGCCTCTCAGTCTGCTGAAGCCTCACACAGAGAGCTGCAGCAGAGAGCAGGTTCAGGTTCAGGTCCAGGTCCTCGACCCGCCTGAAGACCTCCACTGTGTGGTCTTATTATCCTCTCCCAGCCAACACACACACGCACGCACGCACGCACACACACACACACACACACAACCCCCCAAACAGACCACCAGCCCAGCTAATTGGAGATGTTGTATCACCTCCCTCGTGTTTCTTGCTCTTTCTGTTTCTTTCACACTCACACACACACACACACACACACACACACACACACACACACACACACACACACACACACACACGCGCAGCGACCCAGTGGGAATTGGCAGCTCGCAGCGAATTGAGAGAGAAGGCAAAAAGTCATTACTTCTCTCACTAGATTGTGTGTGTGTGCGCGCGCGCGTGTGTGTGTGTGTGCGCGCGTGTGTGCGTGTGTGTGTGTGTGTGTGTGTGTGTGTGTGTGTGTGTGTAATCCCGCCATCAGTATGCCAGTCATGCTTTGCAACAGAGGGAAGGAAATTGAAGAGAGAGAGAAAGAAAGAGAGGAGGGGGGAGGCGACAGTCCAACATGGAGTTCTTTTGATTACAGATGGTAAATGTGCCTTCAGCCACCACCACCACCTCCTCCTCCTCCTCCTCCTCCTCCTCCTCTTCATCGTCTCCTCGCTCCCTCTCACTCGAGGGATTTGAGGCGGACGTGAGAGGAATCACTGACCGGGCTCTGTGTGTGTGTGTGTGTGTGTGTGTGTGTGAGGTGGAGTATGTGTGTTTTTTAAAGCCGGGGTCACAGAGGTCGTCTGCAACAAGTTGAAACTGGAAATACTCTGCAGGTACCTGAAGGCACCGTGCTGTTGTTTCATTATATTCTGTCGTTTAGTCGTCTAAACTCAGGTTACTCTCCTCACCTCCTCACCTCCTCACGAGCAGAGGGTGAGGTCGTTTTTAGGATGAAGATGATGCAGTTTTAAGCTTTTTTAGCCCAGATCTTGATCTGAGTCCGATCAGATACTTATATTTACTTAAAAGCTGATTAAATGTGTGTCTGACCCGTATTATTTTTCACGAGCTACTTGATCCGAATACTGAAGGTCCAAAAGTATAAAGTTGATCAGCTTTAATTATCGATCTGATAATGTGACTCCTGAATCAGCTGGAGAGAAGACGGGTGTCACAGAGTGGAGCGTCTTCCCTCACAGAGGATCTTTGGTCGAATTTCATTTTGTTCTGTCAAGTTTCTCAGAATTAACTTTAATCAGCTGATTTCACACGGACACTTTACTGCACATGAGTACTTTTACTCCGGATGCTTTAAGTACATTGTGCTGATAATACTAGTGGAGTATTTTCACAGTGTGGTATTTGAGTAAAGGATCTGAATACTGACATCTTAGTTTACTCTCTGTACTCTGTGTACTCTCTGTACTCTGTGTACTCTCTCTGTACTCTGTGTACTCTCTGTACTCTGTGTACTCTCTCTGTACTCTGTGTACTCTCTGTACTCTCTTTGTACTCTGTGTACTCTCTGTATTCTGTGTACTCTGTGTACTCTCTCTGTACTCTCTGTACTCTGTGTACTCTCTCTGTACTCTCTTTGTACTCTCTGTACTCTGTGTACTCTCTCTGTACTCTC
>VMKM01002797.1:0-57417 GCA_008360985.2 Macquaria ambigua | reverse complement strand
CCCAAAACCTCCCCCAGTCAATCAGTTAGTCACAGTTTTAAATGACCAGTTTTAAATATCGAAAACAAGGTCCAATTCAGAGAGAGAACAAAAGGAGGAGAGGAAGAGGGGAGGTGGAGGAAGGGTGGGAAAGGAAAGTGTGTGTAGTTTCTGTGTGTGTGAAGGGAGGGGGGGGGGTATCTGTGTAATACTGAACATGCATGGACCCCTGCATGTGGTGGGTGTCTGTGTCTATTGGTATGTACGAGTGTGTGTCAGTAGTACACACATGGAGACGTATGTGTGTTTAAAAGGTGTGCATCTTTCCAAAGTGCGCGTAATGAGAGCGAGAAGAGGCCCAACAGTAGACATCAAGAAAGCTCCAGTGTGCAGAAGCAAATATTTACAAGGAAAGTAGAAGCAGTGACGAGTCGACTTGCTGGTTCAAATCCATTTGGATTTTGTGATGCAATGTGTTTGGTTTTACTTTAACATTTAAGTGACTTAGCATGAGGTAATAAGGTAGAAATATTGTAGGATGTTGATGTTTACAGTGACAACCATCAGTGTCTGAAATTAACTTTTTGGTCCCCTTTGACCTGTCCAACATAATTTAAAGCCATGTTAAAACATTTTTTAAAATAAATATAACGCCCTTTCCATTTTCAGAGCTACACCGTCGACAAGATTGAAGTGTAAAGTGCTAATTTAAAACTGGCTTTCCCACTTATACAGCACATGCTTTTTGTCTTAGTTTTCATTTTCTATTTTTAGCAGCCTCAGTTATTATGTGTCGCCACATGGTAATAACATTAACTGCTTTCTATTCTCATACATTTTAACCCTTATTTCTCTGCACGCCAGTGTCTTGTACATCCCACTTTCTTTCTTCGGGCAACTGGATTTTACAGTAGAACAGGACCTCTGAATGAAGATAGATTAGATAACCCCACCCAAAATCCATACAGCAAAAAGCACTGTAACAGTCCGGTGAGATGAACTCTGGAAGGGTATGTTTGACCAGCTGTGTGTTGATGAATAAGATCACAAAGCTGAAAAGAGACATGCCTATTTAAGTATAAGCATTTAACTTTGCTGCCAAGAGAAAAGCTGTGTGTGCATATGTGTGTACTTTGCTCTCTTTGCCATTTAAGCAAATTAGCTAGATATATTTGACCAATAAAAACCCTGATGGCTTTTGCTTTATTTGGATTGTATAATTCTATACTCAACTTACTATCAAGTGACCACATATAAGTGTCAAGTGATATAATGTTAGGTTTAAATTGGGCAGATGCAGCAAACAGACATAGATTATCTGTTAGTCAATTTTAAACACTGGATTGTCCAAATAAGGCATTCCTGAAATAACTTCTGTTTGTTATTCCATTACTAAATATGTCTCTTCATCCACTTCTGCAATCAGTTCCATCATTTCATTTATTAATCTAATATGCAGCAGCACTGTGAGATGACTAGATTCTGTAAGTGTAGACACTTTCCTGTATCCTGTAATCGGCTGTTGTGATTAGATTTCCTCACAAAAATGATTTAAGTTTGGTGAAATCCAGTTGAATCCAGCCTTCCTTTCAACACCAATCCATCAATAAGAATTAACTATTATTTTCCAATATATATATGCTTCCAGAAGTAGGAGGCGCAGGAGTGGAGGTTTACTCTGTGATGCTTTTCAGTATCTGGTCTGAAAAGTTTGGAGAAAACACTCTACAGTGAACTCACTTTTTCTGAGGGAAGACGGCAATAAAAGGGAAGAGAAGGGCAAAGTCAAGTAGTGATTGATATGTACAAGGAAAAATGGAGAGAGACAGAGTGCAATGGGAAGAAATGCAGAGATGGGGAGGAGTGTGGCACCCTGAGTCTTGGTGACAGGCCGGGCCAGCTCAGAGGATGGAATGTTCCAGAGAAATATGTTGCCTATTCATGGAGGACAGGAAATAAGGCTCTCTCTCTCTCTCTCTCTCTCCACCTCGCCTCCCTTCCCTCTCAGCCCTCACTCCTTCATCCTGAATTCAGCTGCCTGTCTTTTTACCCCTCTCTGTGTGTCTATGTGTGTTTCTTCCTCTCCCTCGTTCCCCTGGCCTTTAGGCTTTTTTTTCTGTCCATCTTCCTTCAGTTGAAATGAATTCCTTTTTTTTTCTCCTTTCATGCTTGGGAAACTCACACAGCATGGTGGTGTTGCACCACTCAGACTGGTAGCGGCTGAATGTAGTCCAGTCTGCCATCTGGACAGTGAAACGAAAAAAAAAAAAAAAAAAGCTTTCTTTGCTATGTAGCCTACCTAACCAGGACACACTGTCACTATCTAACCAGCCAACCTGACTCATAATTGGTAACTAGCCAAAGTGGATGGTGGAGAAGATTACGATAGCAGTTAGAGCTCATTTATACCCACATTTGTGGGCAGTGTGTGATCATTTTACAACAGCAGAATAAGTGGAAAATGAGGAAACAAAACACAACTTTACAATGACCCTTAGGACAAGCGTTAACCTAAATTAAAATACCAGTGAAGCTTGCACACGTGCATGTTTATGAACACACACAGAGAGCGGCTCACCCATTACAGGGCGAAGGGCAGAGAGAGGTCTGGCTAGGGTTAATCCTGAGATCAGTCCAACACAAACACACACATACACACAAACACACAGGCTTGCGGTCGTTAAGCAGCAGTTAATAATGAGAAGCTTCGGTACGACAACAGTAGCTACTCTGTGTTTGAGCCTACACACTCTATATTTGCCGCTACTAACATGCATCAGAATCCAAATAGCCAAATCGACAAAACACAAGCAACCTAAATAAGTTGGACACATGTCCAATATGTGCTGTTATCTCTTTGTATGAAAGCTGCCAATGTATCAAATTACATGCAAAAACCTTTCAGTTTAATGTTGACATGCCTATCTGCATGAAAATATGATACTGACTCTTTGATTAAGCAAACAGCCAATCCAGGCAGCACATAAAACTACAATTTATAGGCTATAACTGGCTCACTTGGTATATCTTTGTCTTCCAATATGCTCCATCAGGGGCCATACTGAGCATGGGGAAAGGCTACACCCCAGCTACTGTGCTACAGCTACGCTAACAGCTCAGTTAGGCTAAATACTAACATCAACATACTAACATGCTACTAACAATGCTAATCCTTACCATGTTAACCATCTTAGTTTAGCTTATCTTTAGTTAGCATGCTCACATTTGCATATTAGCACTAAACGCAATGTACAGCTGAGGCTGATGGGAATGTCATTTGCTTTGCAGGGATTTGGTCATAAACCAAAGTATTGGACAAATACATTTTTGACCTAATGATGGCGCTAAATAGAAATTTAAGGAATCATCAAAGTTATTACAATTCATCCTGAGGGCCACATTAATGTTTGTACCATATTTCATGGGCAATCCATCCAATAGTTGCTGAGACATTTCACGCAAAACCACAAACGTCAACCACTATGGGTGCTGGAGGAAAAGTCAGGGCATCACCAAAGTGACTAGGATACATCATCTGGAAACCATAAATGTCTATACAACATTTTGTGCCAATTCCATCCAGCAGATGTTGAGATATTTCAGATACTTTGACCGGCTGGTGGCACTAGATAAGAAGTGAGGGATTCACCGATGTCATTAGGATTTATCCTCTGGGCGCCATGGATATCTGTACCAAATTTCATGGGAATCCATACAGAGCAACAGAGCAATGTTGGTATTCCTATGCCGCTAGCATGGCTAAAAAGAAGCTTCAGTTTAATAAGGCTAACACACTCCATTAATTACTTAATCGTCTACTTCAAGTTCAGGTGTACACACTGCCAACATCCATGCAAAAAAAAGCTTCTTATCTTTTGGATCAGGGCCATTTTTATAGGCTAAATCCAAACATACAAATCAGTTTGTAAAATAATATTATTAATGAATTTCTAATAGAGTGGGTGTCACAGTTTTCCAAAGGGGGAACGCTTTTTCACAAGTCAATTTAAGTGACAAATGATGCATGAATAGGCCCAGGCCTGTCATACATACTCCACATGATGGAGAGATGGGAATAAAGGCAGCACAGAGAGATGGAGGGCTTTGATGCTATGCGAGACAAATGACAACGTACTGGAGAGCAATGGACAGAGTGAACAAGACAAGGACGAAAGGGAGAGGGGCAGAGAGTGAACAGGTCTTAGCTTGATAAGCTCTGTGTTGACCTATATGCACGGAGATACATCTGCCTTCCTACATCTACTCATTGATTCTGGGGCTTGTATGGGAGCCATATTAACAGAGTAAATGGCTCAGAGGCGACATACATAGAATTATATTTAGCCTGTGTACGTGTATGCTAAGTAATTTATTAGAATCAAGTATGAAACTCAACCCACTTATTAGGCTCCCGGCGCTGGATTTTAGACATCTTTGTTATATCAATAACACCCAAGAGGTTGTTCTTCATCTGACTATACTCATATTTAATTATAAGGATAATGGCCTCGCAATAGCATATTATACTAGTTTTCTTTAGAGTAGCTTGCATAAATAAAACCAAAACAACAAAGAATATCAATCCAGAATTGAAGCAGCAAACAATAGTGCATGACCAACTGTGGTTTCTGAGCTGTGGTAAATTGTCTTGGTGCAATATACCCACTGTATAATCTTCCACTATCCACCTAGATATTTTAGTTTTCATATTTGTGCATTAGTATGGTCATTGTGGCACTGCCCCCGACTAGGGCTGCAAGAAATTAATATTATTTTTATTGATTAATCTGGAAACGAACAATCAAAAGTTCCCAAAGCTCCAGGTGACATTTTCAAATGTTGTTTTGCCTATCAGCAGTCCTTAACCCAAAGATATTCAGTTTAAGATTATTTTAAATGGAGAAAAGCTGTAAATCCTCTTTTGAGAAGCTTCAACAAGTAAATTAGAGCTGCAACTAACAATTATTTTTATTATTGGTTAATCTGTTAATCATTTTCTTGAATAATCGATTCATTATTTAATCTACAAAACGTTAGAATATTGTCAAATGCCCGCCATAATTTCACAAAGCCCAAGGTGATGTCATCAAATTCCTTGTTATCCCCACTTTTCAACACCTAAAAACCTAAATATATTCATCCTCCTCTCTCTTTGGACTTCTGTTGTCAGCTGTGTTTGAATAAAGGTGAGCAGGCAGCTTCTATAGATGGAGCCACCAAACACCCTCAACAAAGATGGAGCCATATGGATGGAGCACTTGACAGGAGAGAAAATTCTAGATTGTCCCTCAAAAAGGTGAGATGCTTGTTTCCTACCATTAATGAAATATGAGTGTGAATGAAGGAAGTAAAGTAAGCAATATTTTTGACTTTTTTTTATCCTCAGATACATAAAATAGTGATGTATATTAGCCAGTTTGTAGCCATTAGCTTTTAGCCAATTCTCAGTATTTCCATTCTGCAGGTATTCTACTACTGCACTGATCCTCAATGGGGCAATATGTGCTGAAACAGTGATATATACATTTTTATACTTCAGCAAGTTATGAGTTTGTGGGTCTCTTTCTTTCTTTCTTTTTTCATTAATTGTTTTCAGTCCCACCATTTAGACAAGTCCAGTATCTAAAAAGGCAGTATTGACCCTTCGCAAGGTCAGTCAGAAGCAGCCATAATCCTGGCTGAAGTGGCCTGATCAAACACGCTGGTTCACCTGTGAAAGCTTTTTGGGCTGTCTGAGCCACTTAGACAGGACTTAGAAGTAACACATTGGTATATAAAACTTCAAATGAATCAAATCCTTTAAAAATATGGCTATGGTGACTTATTATTTTGAGTCTTCATTCCATTAACTCTAAAGTTGAATAGACTTAGGCCCTCCATCACCTTAGAAACAGTCTCCCGGTGCTCACTTATTCATTCACTGCCATATAAATAGGTTCATCTATTAACCACAGTCAGTCAATGCTAGAATACAGTTACAAACACATGGACACTGCAGGTTTGTAAGAGGACTAACTAGTTCCTCTTATTTACAGACTGTTAAGTGGACTAACTGACCTTTAATGGTAAGCCTGAAGCTAGGTTTAGTTATAGTGTGTGTGTGTGTGTGTGTGTGTGTGTGTGTGTGTACAGACCAGAGGTGACAGAGTGAGGGTTTCAAGCTTAAAATGGTGCCAGTCAAAGCTGCACAGGTGCTATTTTATGAATAAGCTGTTATTAAGAAAGCGAGAAAAAGATTTAAAACACACTTTAAAAAGTGTGCTAAAAAGAGTCTCTTATGTGTGTTTAGTGTGAGGACATTTGGTTATCATTAAAGGTGAAAATACAAGCAAAAAAACACACACACACACACACACACACACAGTTTATGTTGCCCTCTGACCTGTCCTCTTTTATCTTTCATCTCAACCTGCCTCCGCTTTGTCCCTGGGCTGCACGAGGTATCCTCTAGCAAACAGAGTCACTCTGATTGGCTCTCTATTGCAGTGATTCTCAATCCCCAAGGGGGTCATGAGATGACGTACGGAATGTGGAAAAACATCTAGTAATGCCATATACTGCTTTTAATCTTTGTGATAAATGTCTCAATCTTAAAAAAAATAAAAGTACAATTTTCAACCACTGGGCTTCACAAACAATTGATCGAGTAAAATATCATAAAATATCTTTATTTCACTATTTACTATTGGGTGCAGCACATAAGGGGGCACGTGAATAGAAGGGACTTTATTTTTCACTGGTAGGTCGATAAGGTTTATAGAAGGGAAAACTACATTAGGTAGAAGCTACTAAGGCAAGTCGTTTTTTTTGTTGTTTTGTTTTTACTTTAAGACAAGAGAGACATTGTTCCTGTCAGTCTACCAGTCAGCACTGGTTCTTGGTGATGGCTTAAGGCTATGTATTAAAAAAACGTGTATTCACAGTGACATACACATGCTTGCACAACTACATTTGTGAGGAGCTTCCCTTCTCTTACCCTTAAATCTAACCCTTAATGGCTAAATAGCTCTTTATTTAAGAGAGGACTTTTTTAAGAGAGGATGCAAGGACACACACTCACTCACACACACACACACACACACACACACACACACACTAGAGATCAATATAGCCCCAGAGCAGTGTTGAGTACTGGATCTAACCCACATAATCATCTGTAATCTCTGACATCAAATCCTGCAGACACACATTGGAGGGCTGACAACAAGCCTTCATCAGCTCAAAGCGTTTAATAGCCACCCCTACTTTCCACATACACATAAAAAGCGCTACCAGGTTCAGACGCTAAAAAGGAGAATTGCAACCATGAACCGTAACCACTCAGTCTGATAGCCATAAGAGGTACGGAAAGTATAGTCCATTTGTTGAAACATGGGTTGGGTGCACAGAGGGACCACAGGATGAATGTCCTGTCCCTTAACTTGGAACCCTTAATGTCACAGATTATCAGCTGAACTACTCATGAATAAAACTGTATACTATAGTTGAAGTACAAGTAAGGTAAGCCACTTGCAGGCCAATATTTGACAGAGGCTGTAACATTGTTAGTCAGGGCCTAATCTATTCAGACAGAATCAGGAGAAACTGGGCTCTTACAGTATTATAAGCCTCAAGTTAGCGTCATGTTGACTGTAATGTACTCATCTTCTAAATAGCCTAACTAGGTACTGATGGCTCCATATATTACCATGAGAAAACACACAGCTACTCATGACCAATTCAATGTACTTGGCTGGGCAGTAAGCACAGAAGCATACAGTATATTTCCCTGAGGTTTAATATATTAGTAGTTTTATATTTTGAAGTAAGTAGCAGGAATTCCTGGCGTTGTTTTCCTTCCATGCTAAAAATGTCCCACCCGATCCTTGCTGAGTTTTTGACCCCCCCCCCCTTCCTTTTCTTTTGATTTTGAGGATGTTTTAAGTTTCTTTGTCTCACCTGAACAGACTGAATGAATTTCTTCTCTTTTATTTTCCTGGTGTGTGTAGCATTTGGGAACTTGAGTCAAAGAGTGATTGTGCACGGGACAAGCCCAGACGCAGGACTCAGGCCTGCTGAACAATATGCACCTCGCCTTCAGGGTTGGTTACAGCAAAGATCTGCATGACGTCACACTCAGCTGAGGACAAAGCCCACTGGTTTCTCCCAGACAGAGAGGTGGGGGGTGGCTGTCAGAGCAAAGCAAGGACAAGCAAGAGAGAGAGAAAAATGTAGACTTGCAGATGGATTTGCTGCAGCAATGTGTATATGTGTGTGTGTGTGTGTGTGTGTGTGCAGAAATCTTCTATTTACATACTAAGAGACAGCTGGTGGATTCCCATATGCACATGTACGGTATGGGTGATGTAGAGTGAGTGTGACAGCATACACTTGTGCCTAATGTGTATGTTAATGCCATCATGCCCTGCTTGTCAGGACAATGGAAGGCAGTGCATTGCAGATGAGCATAATAACACTGTAATAACGGACTCTACTCTAACACTTAGATTTTATATATACTGCAACAAGGTTTTAGTGCCAACATCAATGCTCCCTTCACTGAATGATGCAATGCAACTCCCAAGTGCAATCCAAGGGAACAATACGCCCACTGCACTCAGTGCTATCCTCTCTCCTATAAGCTTACAGTGATCATCATCACTCCACCCGTTGGACTACAGTCATAATCTCACAGATATAGCCTATGGTAGTGCTGGTTGATCCCTCGTTCTTGCATAGCCAATATATGCACCATGGCAGGAGGGCATGAGTGTGCAGTTATGACAAAATAAAATATTTGCACATGGATTTTGATGAGACATACACACCCATGATGGTGATTAATACATTGAGATTTTTATCACTTTGTCCCTAACCACCGCAGACTGCATGCACGCACACACATAAAGAAAGAGTGAGGAAGGCAGACAAAGCAGGGGAACGCCCCCTACACCCTGCAAGATACTGTCAGGTCATCAGCTGGTTTAGGCTGGATTCCAGTCATTCTTTGCTCAGGTTTAAAGATGAGTTAATTAAGAAAATGATGGCTGTGACGACCTGCATGCTCAGAGTGAAAACATTTAACTGAAATCGTCCAGAAATTACAAAATAACCTCAACCTCTGTACAATTTCCATACATAGCTATCTTTAAAGTTCACACAATGAAGAAGATTAAGAGCTAGCTAGCTATCAAATTTCAAAGATTTTGAAGCCTACTCACCTAACAAAAAAAAGGTGGACTCAAAAGCCAGGCAGCCTGAACTGACGCGTCCTTGTCGTCTGGGAGTTTGGCCTTTTTGTTATCTCTCTGCCGTGTTGACTGCTGCGTTGTCGGATTCCAGGTAGCTAACGTTAAAGGGCGAAAATCGACTTCGAAGCTAAAAGCCGTTAGCCACCTTAGCTGGATGTCTGATGGGTAAAATAATCGGACAGTTTCAGTATCGTCCTCCCACTCTGTCTTGCCACATAGCTCGCTTGTTGGCTGACAACGTCCCTTCCTCTCAGTGCCTGTCTTTTTTTGTGCTCGCAGCTGTTTTCGTTGTTTCAACCTTTGCCTGAAATTCCTCCTCTGTCCCTTTAAGCAACAGCGTTTCCGGGGTTTGCTAGTTAATATATAGGAGGCGGGGCTTCACGGCCAGCTGAGCGCCTGTCATTTAAGCGATTGGCCGCTTCTTTTCAGTTTGACCAATCAGCACTCAGGGATTACGCCTTCTTTAAAAAAATGCAGATTTATTCAAAAATCCCGCTCCGTGATTGGACTATGGATTACCTCAAGAAACGCCCAGTACACGTGCTTTTTCTCCCCTCCCATTCTTTAGAGCCAAGAATGGCTGTTGTGAGGGAGCTCCGGCTTTCAATAGATCCTGTAATATTTAACAGAAAACTACAACAAACCATGATCTGATATGAAAGCAAATACTTTATACAGTTATACAGCACTACAATAAAGCACATCAAAATGTGGTCAAATTATTTACGGTTTACGGACACTGTCGCAGTCAAATGTACACATGGTAACCCCCTTCTTTTCTTCGGTTTGTACTGAATCAGCCATAGCCATGTTGTCACAGAGCTAAGAATAGATCAGCTACACGTTGTATTCCCATGTTGCCTTGCAGCTGCACTGAGCTCCACGCCCATCTACCCAGAGCACACTGGGGCCTGATTATATTCTGCTGTGGAGAGGAGGAGGCCTGTACAGATAGAAAAAAAGGGCCTACTGAAACCTCAGGGAGTGGAATATAGGATATTGCGTTTACTGCTCCTGGCCATTCAGCCATTTCTGTGCGGATGTTGCCCTTTGACAATGTTACCTCAGCATATTTCACACAGTAATAGTCATCACCTCTCTGTATGTGTTTTTATTCAAGATGTGTTATACAACATTATATATTACAGGGAATTAGAACTAAATTACTATACCTACCACAAAACAAGTTAGAGTAATTTCTTACAATTTTAAGCACCACAAAATTGTGCATTATCAAAATAATTCCTCATCAACAGCAGTTAAGCATGCATGCAGACAAAAGTTGGAGACATCCCATAATGAGAATATTTTTAATCTGTTACCTCACCATCTTTAATTTAGCTTCTGGAGACCAGAAATATCCTTCAGGAGTGTCAGTGTCCCTACACACCACTGAAAACTTCACTCATAGACACCAACTTCCTTCTTTCTATTATAAAGGATTATTAAATAGGTTGAACTTTCCAGTTATTGAGAGCACTGAATCTAAAATGCTGATTCTATTGAAACAAGAGATATATGATACACTTTTTTTGAACATTTCTAATTGTTTTCACATATATTATCACAGCTTATTTCAAAGTGACAAACATTTGCATATGCAGTCTTTTCCTGTAATTCATCACGTAACATGATCTGAAAAGGGAAATGAAAGCTCATCATTTGGTGCACAGGTTCACTGCAAAAAAAGAGACGTGTTTATTGTTGGAGGTCTTAGAAACACTGAGAACTGCGGCTCTCATTATGTATATCACTGTTTAGGGTTGTTTACAAAAAATACTGAGTCTTTTTTGCCACATTTGGACATATAAGGACATACACATTAAAAATGGATAATACAGGTTAGGTTTTTACCATGTTGTTATCTAAATGATTGCCTTCATGTCAACTCTTCTCTTTCAGCACACCAAGTTCCTTTCTTAGTTGAGAGGCTGGTGCCCCCTGCTGTTTATTCACCAGAATAGTCATGTTGTGCTCAGATCTCACAGAGCTGCACCATGCAGTTATTTTACAAAAATGCAATTATCAAAGGTAACTTTCTGACATAAATATATCCAGTAGGCACTGCTTAATATAGTAAGTTAATATCTTTACTGCAAACTTTCCCAGTTATGTTATAAAGAAGGTTACATACAATTTGCCATACACATACACTACCGTCAAGTACGAATCCTCAGAAACATAGTATAAAACCTTATTCACATCTTTCAAACTATATACATCCCTTCACTCGTGAATTCTCACACACCACACTCAGTTTTAAGTGTTGTCAGAATTTGTCAGCTGTTCAGTTGTTTTTGCTTTCTTTGACCCCTCTGTGCTATGCTCCCTCTTCCTCTTCCGTTTGCTCTTCTGCCCTTCCTCTTGTCTGAACTGATGCCTGTTGAAAAAAAAAGTGACATTCTCATGCAGAGACCAGTGAAGTGAATCAATTGAATTGATAATTATACATTATGTGCCTTTTTAATGTTTTGCCAGGGACAACAGACCAACTCTGGTAATGAAATACAATAAAATGTATTTAATGTGTTTTTTTAATGTAAAGTGTTCCAGTATTTCAGCTTTGGCAGCTTGTAAGTGGGATACAAAACATATGCTAATTATTGTGCTGCTGCCATGATGACCACTAATAAATTACATTAGTAGCAAAGTCGGCTCAGCCAACACCACCTTGTAGATAAAAAGTCTGTTTGCAGATGCTTACAGTCTCACTTCTATTCTATCAAGAGCTAAATATTTAGTTTGTACATAAACACATTACTCAGCTGACAACTGGGAAGAGAGAATGCAGCTTGCAGCTATATCCAAATATAAAAAAATATATTATATTTATAAAAAAATATATAAACCTCAGGAAGATTGCATCTCTAAAAAGAAATAGGCATCATGTAAAAAAATATCTGAATGCTTAAAATAACATCTAAATGAACTATCATACTCCATGTTGCTGAAGTAGGTTTCAATGCACACTGATGATCATTTACCAAAGTGGCTAGTAGTGCAGACACATTTACCAGGCAAAGATATTTTACATTCTGGGAATGGTATAATAATGTTTTTTCCTATCTCAACTCTCAAATGAGTCATTCCTCTGTCTACACACACACACACACTCACACACAGACACACAGAATATCAAAAGGATATTGAGTTAAAGCCAGTATGTGTGTAAAATGTATGGGACTGAGTGAGAAGAGCTTTGGTTTATTAGTCTCAGGTGTACTAAAGAGTGTTTTGATCTCACCTGGACTGCCAGCGTCGGCCACTGTTCCACACTCTACCAAAGGATGGAAGCCAGTTGGCGTCTGTATGCGAGCTGTGATCAAAGTTGGCCCCCACTCTGTTCGGTGGAAGCTTCCGCAGCTTCTCTTGCTCCTCTGGCAAAAGACAGATGAGGCCATTGTAGGTATACGCCAGTCTTTGTGGGATTTTGATTGTTTTTTCCATAAATGTACATTGATATAATCTCAATCTCAACAGTATGTTGATACTGCTTAAGTACAATGATTTTTTTAAAGGTACAGCAGTGTGTGATTTTGTGTATGACAGTGATGCAACAAATGGCAGCAAAGAAAAAAACTCCTCAAGCATATGGAGACAAAAAACAGCAGAATACAAGACATATTATAAATCACTGCTCCCTGGTTACCACAAGTGATGTGACAGCAACCAATAAAACATAATTGCTCATGGAAATTAGTATAAGGCTGGAACATTTCTTTGAGCAAACTAACTGCTCAGCTGACCATGAATGTACATAACACACAACTTAAAACATCTCTGTGTGCGATTCCTACTCTGTTTGAGGAAGTCTTGGAGCGATGGGCCAATCTCCGGATGTGCTGCAGCTCCGGAGGTCCCCTCCAGAGGGTCCTCCTGAAGCCAAGGAGGGACGCCGCCTACGGCACACACAGGCTATATGCTTACTCTTCATCAATCACACAAAATAGGTGAACTGATCTCATAACCATTAGAGACACTGGGTTTCTGCGCAAGCTTTAAAAATCATGGAAAGAAAAATAATCCTCAGAGTGAGAAGGGGCTATGAAATATAACTATAAGCACAAAATATACATCAATCAAACATATCTAATCCAGACGAGAGACTGATCTGGAAAACAGACAGAATGAATTTTAAAGCTGAAAAACTGAGAGTGAAGTAAGGATTTTTCAGACATTGGTAGGATATGTTATTACAGTATGATTAGTTGTAATAATTAGAAATTGCTCTTTCAAATGAAAACGACTCAAAAATAAAATGTATTTTTTGACTGCGTTATTATTACACACAAAAAAGAAACTCCCCAAATGCACATACAGCGTATCAGGGTTTCCCACAGCGTTTTATAGTGGAAGCACCCCACTTCACCTGAAAAGAACTGCACCTCTACTAATGTAATTTTTAGAAAAGTATAATATTAAGCTTACTAAGCTTGAGGGAAAATAAGCAAGGGAGCTACGTCACATAGCAAAGGCCATGTATGAGGCGACACTGATTTGAAAATTGGGATTATCAAATCCTGTTGATCACGGATTCTATATCAAAGGGCAAGCAAATTAATAGTAATCATATATACAGTATATTTATATGTATTAAATGTATACATAATAATAGCAATAACAGTTCAACTGAGCTTCTCAAAAGTAACGCTTACTGTGAGGCTATTTGTAGTAGACTGGTATACATTGCAAGCTTTTCCCCCATATATATTTCCAAATTAGCATTTCGACCTATACTTTACAATTACATAAATTCATATATCACTGTACCTGTATGAACATTTCCACTGTTTGAGGAATCCTGTAACAGAGAAAACAGGTGATCAAGAGAGGTGATCGTGTTTGTGTAAAAAAACAATAACAACAAAAACAATGAATTATTAAACTTAAACACTTTCTTAATGAGAGCTGTCCATCTACCTGATAACCTATGAAAGTCAGCCCTTGTCCTGGTGTAGCCCACGGTACTTCGACCATTGAGTCGACAAAGCCACTCCCTGCCTGCTGGCCTGATCCCTGAGACGTAAACTGAGAGCTGTTCCCAAGACAACAAGATGAGCCCCGAACCAACAAAAGTAATTTCATGTGCTATTGATGATGCAATTTAAAAAGGAAAACATTCGTAGTTAGACACATTATTACCTGACAGCATCCTCTGCCGACATGTCTGTGCCATTGGGTCCATTGAAGAACTCCGGCTCTGCGTCACGCTGATATTGATTCAGGAAAAGCCAACAGTGGTTCATAGAGGAAGTCTGAGCACCAATCATGCTTCATCTCAGCTTTTATCATCACCATCTTCTCATGCTACTTTGACCCAAATTGTAACATAAACCTCTCTCTTTTCATGCCTTTGTTTTTCTCTTTCAACTACAATCCATTTTCACCATCTCCATCAGGTTTGCAACTAAAATGCTTTTTTAATTTTTACCATAACCTGATAAGATTATAGTATTACTTTACACCTACCTTAAACCAACCTAACCACTCAATACAAGGTTTTACCAGTTGTTTTTAGAGATCTCCAGAGGATCATTGGTTACTTACTTTGGCAGTTACAATCATTTAGCTGGAGAATGGTGTATTTTCTATCTTATATACAACTCAAATTCATGAAAAACAACAGTCAAGGCCACAGTGATGGATACTGCCACTGCATCCTTGGACAACAAACCTCTAAAAGAGACTGAAGGACCTCTTGACGATGCTTCTCCTGGGCCCGGATGTATTCAGCTTCCTGCAGCCATGAAAAGAAAAACAAGAAAAATAAAACAGATTACCATCAGTAGATTTCAAGTCTGGTTTAAATAACACTCCTTAGGACAGTTTTTAGCCATGCTAGTAGGAATGGCAGTGTCGGTTTATCCACCACATTGGTCCTGACTGAAATATCTATATCCAATAACTATTGGATGGACTACTGGAAAATTTGGTATTTGGCATTCATGGTCCGCTGATGGTGACCCTCTGACTTTTCCTCTAGCACCACCGTGAGGTTTTGAGTGAAATGTCTCAACAACTATTGGACAGATTGCCATGAAATTTGATACACACATTCATGTCCCTCTCGGGATGAATTGTAATAACTAAAACTAACAAACTAAACTAACCCGTCAGCTGTAATTTGTGTTTAGTGCTAAGTCACAAATGTTAGCATGCTAGCACACTAAACTAAGATGGTAAACATGGTGACCTGCTTAGCATCAACACGCTAGCATTGTCTTTGTAAATATGTTAGCATGCAGACGTTTGCATTTTGCACAATCAGCCTCATTGAGCCCCTAGCATGGCTGTAGACTCTTATTCTTGTTAAGCTGTCATCAAGGTTAATGCAGAGTTCATTTAAAAAAAGAAAGTGATTTTAAATTACCTGTTTAATAAATTCATCCTCCTTCTCCACAAATGATTCCAATGCTTTTTCCACCTCAGCCTTAAACCTAAACAAAAACAAACTATGATCCTTGCAGAGAATCTTTTGTTTTCCAAACAACCTTTATTAATATAGACTTTTGGCTCACCAGGCCTACCTTTCAGTTTCCTCCTCTGTGATGATGACCTTGTCTCTAAACTTGGGGTCGGCCTTATTGTCCCACCAGAACTTGTGTGTATTCTTCCTGTGTTCTGGGCTGAAACCAGACACAAAGGCAGTTTATAAGAAAAATTCATATGAACAAAAGCATGAGTATGAGAAGTGTGTCAAGCCCACAGTTTTTTCACAAATGTATAGCTGTTAGTTTGGGCAACATGAGCTGCATCTAAATTGTAGTATAAGCATAAGATATGCTGGTCAAGATGACAAAAACAAGTCTTTTCCTAATGCAAAACACACAACACAGATGATATTCCAAGACTATTTATTGTAGTTTAATTGCTTCCTTCTTACAAGAGTGGATTTAAGGTGCATTTTATGATAAAGATGGATTGATTATGTTTGCATTAATGAATACTTTGATTGCCTAAAGTCAAACTTTTTTTTTACAAATGTGCAGCCATTATAAATTAGTAAATGTCCTATTGAGTTTTCCCACTTAAGACACTGGCTTATTGTACCTTTTCATTAGCCTAATGAAGCACTGAGCAAAACATGTTGCTCATGCTAATGTTAATAAAAAGATATTTAATCATATACTTTTATGGGATACATGTGCAGCCACTACCACAAACACTAGTGCTATATTTTTTCTGTTCGCTTAGGATACTGTTTAAATCCTGGGGTTGAACATCCTGTGGTTGTACTGGGTGAACGTCAAGCAAGACATCAGTGAAAACAAAATAAGCTAATAAATCTTAAAACTTACGTGGCCATGTGTTCTAACAAGCCTCCGTACAGCACAGTCATGTTGCTGTCCGTCACATTTCTTTCAATTTCAAGCCCACAGCAGTAGCACCAGAATGTCTCCTTGTGCTGGGTGCAATCAAACTTTTCTACTTGGGGTTTTTTAAGTGTTCGGCGAGCTTCCTTCACCTGGGAGACCATGGATGAAACAAACACAGGAAACATAAATGTTACACACTAACTAAAACAAAAATGAATGCAGTCTAATACAACAGCCCTGCAATACATCCTACCTTCGTGAAGGTTAAAATGTTGTTTTGGTTATTTGGATGGCTGTAGTTTGTGGTGTTGTTGAATTTGATTTGGGTTATATTTACAGGTGCTGCTAATGTTTTTTCCACCTCTTTTTATATCACTGAATTAATGAAGTGAAATAAAATGGCAATTCAGTCACATCATGCTAGGAGCACTGGTCATAAACATAAACTGAGAAAAGACTACATGTTACAGCAACACATGAGAGGAAAGAAAAGCAAAGATGATTAATTATAAAGTAAGTAAAAATAAAGAATTAAATGAAGAATTCAAGAAATTGGAGAGATGACAAAGCCATATATATTGTGAACATTACAATACCCTAGACTGTATAAATAAACTACAAATATTTGTACAAATAAATAATCTAATAGTGAAAATCCTTATTGAAGTAGTATAGTGACTTGTTATAGTCTTACTGATGTACAAATCAGGCAGCCATGGTGGGTGTACAATACTTAATCAAAATATATAGGTATAAGAATGAATAATAAATCCATGTTTATGTGTGTGTGATGTACATACACTATCCAATAATAATAATAAACCATAACATAAAATTGTAGATATAATAGAAACCAGAGGAATACTGTTATAGTGTATAATATAAAATACAAAAATAATATATCATTATTATAAAGTGATATAATGCACTTAATAGAGTTAAGTAATATGTTACTACAATAATTACTACTACAACAGTTATAGTCAAATAAGTAGCTATAAGTACTATATCTATGACTTTACTCCTCTACAAACTACTGTCGTTTACATTATGCTACTTTTTATTAGATTGGTTATAAATTCAAGGTCCTTAATGCACTTCCTAGTGGCCAGTGTGTATAACTAGGCTACATATTTTAGTGGTCTTCAAACATTTTGTGTTGTTGTTGTTGTTGTTGTTGTTGTTAGGTAGCACAAGCTATTAAACATAAAACAAAAAGCTAGAATCAAGCTAGAATTTCGGTTTTGACGATGGTTTGAAGCTAACGTTAGCATCAGGGCTACTACGCAAATAGGTCAAGCTCACCAAGGTGGAAGAAAATGTAAGAACAAAATACACAAAATATTAGACATCAGTAAGAATCAGTTGACGTTAACCTACTTACCTTTTCTAAGAATTTCAGAAGAACCACTCTAAGTCTGCTTTGGTGATTTTTTCCGAAGATATGTCCCTTCCCAGTGAATGTTGTTTGCCTGCATATGGCACAGTAATGTGCACCCATTTAGACAGTGTGTAAGAACTAGAATATATACTAAAGCTGAGTTGACGCACGAGCTGAGCTAAAACCAAACATTATGATTAATGTTTTGGTCTTCTTTCCAAATCAATCTATTCGGATAAAACGCAAGACAGCATAAGCTCAGCATTAGTGACCTGCTACAGGAAGCAATACCGTCTCGATTTGTGTCCCCCTGGAAACAGACAGGATAGGAAATGTGGTACTGTTGTTAAACTGCTCCGAGTCATGCTCCGAGTCATGAGAACTGTATAAAAAGTATATACATTATGAGAACCCACATAGGTACCGTAACAGTATTGTAACACTACATTCCATTTATTTCTACCGCACTATATTCATATGACAGAAATTTTACAAACAAACAAAATTGATGCAGCATAAAAATATTGCTTATACGTTAGTGAATCGGGAATACTAACAAGACAGAAAGAAGAGTGCAATTAAACATAGGTTGAAGTAAAGGTGACAAAAGCAGTTAAAAGAAGATAGTTATAATAATAATAATAATAATAATAATAATAATAATTCAGTTATATTTATTGTTACCGTATTATGGCTTATAACTAGTCCCGACTTCACACCAGTCAGTGGTGGTAATGCGTCATCTCGTTGTTTGCCAACCGCCAAAAAAACCCACCACGAATAATAAGAAGAAGAAGAAGAAGAAGAAGAAAACTAGATTTTGTGGGTTTATTGTTATTATTTGTTTATTTATTTTCTTTAATTATTTAATTATAACTGTATTTACTTAACGATCTAAAGTAATCCAGGGACAATGTCTCATAAATACTCCGATACAGTAGGTGGCGGTATGCACTTTATAAGTAACGGTTGCAACCATAAAACTAACAGAAGAAGATTGTAAACTGCAAGTCTCAGCTGCTGGATGCCGTGGACTCGCACTGTAGCACATCCTCAGTTGTAAACAACAATGTATTCAGTTGAGTATTTTAGAGAGTTTGTCCACGAGCGACTAGCTGCTGCTGCTGAAGAAATATTCGGATTATTTGAAAAAAATATCGTCGAGTACGAGGAAGAGATCGCTCGTCAGCGCAGACTACTTGATATTGTTTGGAAACCCGCAATAAAGTTACACAGGATAGGTGTGTAAACCCTTAATGGTGTTACAACACACTAGAGGCTCTGTATGTGAGGCTGCAACATTACTGTTTCGTTATTATTGGATATCAGACCTACTATGGTCGTGTCGTCTGCAAATAAGGTGTTGGAACTGTGGGTGGGAATGCAGTCATAGGTGAAAAGGGAATAGAGGAGTGGACTGAGAACGCAGCCTTGGGGTCTCCCGGTGTTGAGGATGGTGGTGGAGGTGTGATGGCCCAGCCTGACGTGCTGGGATATGTTAGTTAGAAAGTCCTTGATCCACAGGCAGAGAAGGGTTTCTATAGGTAGCTAATGTCTGCAGTTGATCAGTTTTGCCGAGCTGTAGACGACAAACAGCATCCTAACGTAGGTGCTGGGGTTTTCCAGGTGGGTGAGGGCTGTGTGTATCGCTAATGAGATGGCGTCGTCTGTGGATCTGTTGTCTTTGTAGGCAAACTGGTGTTGGTCGAGATCGGAGGATGTAGGCAATATAACATCCTAACAGTTTAAATATAGACTTGCTCTGGTGTCCATTTTTGTACTGTCACATTACCTGCTTCCTTTGCCCCCGCAGAGCTCCCACAGCAGTATATCTGTCAGAAGGAGGAGGTTTTCGCTGACGAGCAGCTCTGTGACCAAGAGACAAACTCCAGTCTGGATCAAGAGGACCCAGAGCCTCCACAGATTAAAGAGGAACAGGAGGACCTCTGCACCAGCCAGAGGGGAGAGCAGTTTGTACTGAAGCAGGAGACTGATACACTTATGTTGACTCCTACTTGTGAGGAAAGTAACCACAGTGAAGATCTGACTCTGGTTTTGAATCATAATTTAACTCAGAATGCACCTGAGGAAGAGCCTGTTGTCAACATATCAGTTAAAAGCTCTGTGGGACCAGACCCAAACACAGACCACCAGCTCCTCTCTCACAACTCTCATGCAGCTGAGAGCCAAGATCAGAAAGGAGGCAAGCATGAAGAGTCAGGATCAACTAGAAATGCAGAATCAGAACAACAGAAGAGACATCACAAAAGCAAAAGTCACAGTGACAATGTATGTAAGATTCACCTGAGTACTTGTAGAGGTAAAAAGTCATTCAAATGTGACACTTGTGGGAAAGATTTTAAGGATAAGTCCAAATTGGATAGACACCTGAGAATACACACAGGTGAGAAGCCATATTTTTGCAACACCTGTGGGAATAGATTTAGTGACTTGTCCATATTGAGAAGGCATATAACAATCCACACAGGTGAAAGGCCATATTCTTGCAAAACATGTGGGAAAAATTTCAGACTTAAGAGTGACTTGAAAGTCCACCTGAGAACCCATACAGGTGAAAAGCCGTATATCTGCAACACCTGTGGGAAAAGATACTGTCGGATGCCAGACTTGAAAAAGCACATAAGAATTCATACAGGTGAGAAGCAGTGTACTTGAAAAACACATACGAGCTCTGTGGTGTCTTGACAGTCCACATGAAAAGAGCCCACACTGAGAAGCCAGATAACAGAAGTTACGAAGGTAACTATGGTTCTGTGAATTCCTGGATGACTGCCAGTGGCAGTAAACAAAGTGGATATGTCTCCTCGCGCTCCGCGCAGGTCGAGATCTTATGTAAACAAAGTCATGTGCGTGACGTGTAGGCTACCTGTGCGTCCCAGCTATAAATACCACATGGTAGCCTATGCTCGGCCTCTCGAAATCCTCTCACCCAAACAAAGGTTCAGCGTGACCGGCCAGGATGTGGCCATCCCCCTGGTAGAATGACAGATCACATCTGAGGGGGCAGGCTTACATGCTACCTCATAAGCCTGTTTAATTGTCTCCACAACCCAGTGGGAGAGCCTCTGTTTAGAAAGTGCCCGTCCCTTGTTTTTCCCAGCTGACAAACAACTGCTCCAAGCGCTTAAAGCTCTGCGTTGCTGCAATATACAGCTGCAACGCCCAAACTGGACACAACAAATTGGCCCTTTCCTCCACCTCAGATCCAAATGGGGGAGAATGGTATGCCTCTAGCTCTATGGCCTGATTAACATGACTGGAGGACAAGACCTTTGGTAGGAAGGATATATTTGGCCACAATGTCACCCCAGAACCGTCTGCCTTCCACCGAAGGCACATCGGACTAATCGAAAGTGCCTGGAGCTCACTCACATGGCCGTCGTGATTGCCAGAAGAAAGGCTGTTTTCATCAACAAATTTCTCAGGGTCACCCCTGCCATGGGTTCAAAGGGTGACTCACTCAGGGCTTGTAGGACCAGTGGCAGGTCCCATGCTGCAGCACGCTTTACCCTGGGGGGGTGCAGCCTCCTGGCACCCCACACAAACTGTGTCACCCAGTAGTGCGCCCCAACTGACCTTCCATCAATGTGCCCATGGTTTACAGATATAGCTGCCACATGAACCTTTAAGGTTGGAGCAGGCCGGCCGGCTTCGAAAAGATACTGCAAATACCGCAGTATATCCCGCAAAGGGCAGGAGACTGGGTCTAACCCCTTGTCCCTGCACCATGACGAAAACACAGCCCAACAGTTTCTATACACCACCCTTGCAGAAGGAGCTCTTGCACTCTGTAAGGTCTCACAAATTGAAGGATCAAGGTCAATTAGGAGTGGCCGATCCCCCTCAATGGCCATACCCAGAGCTGAAGGCGGCTCTGTGATGGATGCCAAACCCTCCCATCCAGCTGGGACAGGAGATCCATCCTTACTGGAAGCTGCCAAGGATCCCCGTCCAACAGGCTGATAAGTGTAGAGAACCATATCCTCAATGGCCACCTGGGGCCACCAGGAGGACTCTGTGATGCGACAATCTCACCCTGTGAAGCATGAGGGCTATCAGGGGGATCGGAGTGAATGCATAAAGAAGACCGCTCTGCCAGGTATTGGCGAGAGTATCCATCCCAAGTGGGGCACTGGTCTCTGCCAAGGAGAACCACAGAGGACAATGGGTGGTACCCTCTGAGGCAAACAGGTCTACCTGGACTTCCCCATACCGATCCCAAATCATTTGCACTACTTGAGGGTGCAGTCTCCATTCCCCAGGGGGCAGCCTCTGGCGTGAGAGGTAATCTGCCACCCTGTTTGCCCTGCCTGGGAGGTGTATCGCCTTCAAGGAGGCCAATTGTGGCCCATTTCCACAGCCTCTGGGCTTCCCTTAGGGACTTCAGTGACCTGGTCCCTCCTTGATGGTTGATATGAAACACAGCTGAGGTGTTGTCTGTGCGGATGAGCACGTGCTTGCCCTTGAGAAAAGGCAAGAAGCGCTTCAGCGCCAAGTAGACCGTCCGCAGTTCTAGGACGTTGATGTGCTGTCCTTTCCACTGAGGGCTCCATAGCCCCTGGACCGACCTCTTTTGCCACACCGCCCCCCAACCATGAGGTGAGGCATCTGTTGTCACCACATCTCGCCTCGCTGGGACTGAGCCGAGAGGGACACCATACAGCAGAAATGTGCGGTCCCTCCACCTGTGTAAACATGGGTCCATGTGGAGGCTGTTGTACCATCTCTGCAGGGGACGTAGATGTAGCAGCCCTAAGGGTGTGATCGCCCAGGCTGCTGTCAGCATCCCCAGTAGCCTGAGCCATGTCTGGACTGTCAGACTTGCCCCAAGATGGAAAGACTGTAGCAGGCACTGAATCCTCTCTACCCGCTCCACAGTCAGGCGAGCTCGCATTAGGACTGAATCCAGAGACAGGCCGATAAAGGTGGTGTGCTGTGTTGGATGCAGCAAGCTCTTTTCCCAATTCACAGACATGCCCAGTGCCTTGATATGAGCGAGGACCCTGGATGTTGCCTGCTCTGCCTCCCTGAACAAGGGGGCGCAAACAAGCCAGTCGTCGAGGTAAGGGAGAATCTTTATTCCCCTCAGACTTAGTGATGTTAGGGCTGCCCTCATGCATCTGGTGAAAATGCAAGGAGCCAGGGACAGGCCAAACGGGAGGACGGCAAACTGATATGCCCGACCTTGGAAGGCAAAGCGAAGGAACTTTCTGTGCTCTGGATGAATAGGAACATGAAAGTAAGCATCCTTGAGATCTATGGAGGTGAACCACTCTCCTGGATTGATAGTCTGAAGGACGTCATTTGTATGAAGCATCCGAAATGGGAGGATTTTCAGATACAGATTTAATCTCCTCAGGTCTAGTATAGGCCTGAAAGAGTTGTCCTTCTTTGGTATGTGAAAATATGCTGAGTAAAACCCCTCGCTCTGTGTGTGTGGGTCTACTACTGTAATGGCCTTTTTGTCCAGGAGTGTGGTTATTTCCTGTGACAAAAACTGGGCCTTCACTGGGTCTGTGACCGAGGTTGACCCCTGAGGGTGGTGGGGGCCGGCGGCGGAACTGCAACCTGTAACCCTGAGACATTGTGTTCAAAACCCAAGCATCTTGGGAATGGGCTGCCCAGTAGTTCAGGTGCCACATTGAAAATCTGCCCACCGCCGGCCCAAGGCCCTCAGCATGTGCCTTGAGGTATATTTGGGGGCTTGGGGGGGCACTGGTCACGTCCCTGCCCCCACTGGGGTCAGTGAGGTGGCGGTTGCCCATCCCTGGGCTGACGCCAACTGCCTGCAGCAACCTGGCTGTGTTGCCAGGGCTGTGGTGCTGGATTTAGGTGCTGTGAGCGACGTGTGTCCCGTGCACCCCGTTTCCTAGAGTGCTGGGCCGGGACTCCCATGCCCCTACCCAGATGACCCCAGGCTTCCGAAGCCTGGCTTGATTGCCTCTTGCATTCCAACGCCTTTTCTGCCTCTGGCCCAAACAACTGGCCGGGCACAACCGGGAGCTTTCGCAGGGTTTGCCTACAGTCATCCGACAGAGAGCCTGTGCGAGCCACACCTGAGGTCGTGTCACGACAAGGGTGGACATCAACTGACCAACTTCTCTGGTCATCAGCCCAAAGGCATGAAGTGCTGCATCATTTGTATCAGCCAACTCCCTCCCTTCACGCTCTGGCCGAAGCATTGTAGATTGGGTGAGGAGGAGCACCGAGAGGGAGTTTCCGATACGAGCCATATGGGCCGCAGCATCATAAGCCCTCGACAGAAGGCTGTCAGTTACCCGGCACTGTGGCCTGGGACAGCGGGCTTTATCCTTTAGTGCCTCATCTGGTGAGAGGATCAGTGAAGCAATACACTGGTCCACAGGAGGCATGTGATTTGGGCCATGTTCCCCTGCATTGCGCATGGATTCTAGGGTCCTAGCATCCCTGCCATGATGAGCCGATGCCCCTGGATCTACCCAGCAGTGCTTCAGCTCCTCCAAAAAGGCAGGTGAGGGTGGAACTTCAAATGGTGGGGCTGAGCCCGCCGAAAAAATGGGTTTCCCACCAGATGAGCTGCTGGTGTGTCATCCAGCCCAACCTTAGCCAGGGCTGCCTGCAATGTTGCTCGCAGTGGGCAGGATCCCTCCCCCGGCTCAGTGCCTACAGAGCTCCTGAGGGAAGTCTCTGAGCCATCCTTAGCTTCCACACTTGCAGGGTCCGCCCCCTGAAATGATAGCTCAGAGGATGGGTCCTCCCTGTGCTAAACACACCCTCGCAGCCTTGAAACTGGGAGTTTGAAGCCCTTGTTGACATGACATCATCCCCATCCTCACCCGAATCCCAGGTAGCTACCTGAGGGGTGGGCGGGGGAGGTGGGGCCCATACCAACGCTTTAAGCTGCTCTATTTCAGCCCGTAAAGCCTCC
Source organism: Macquaria ambigua (assembly GCA_008360985.2). Taxonomy (NCBI): domain Eukaryota; kingdom Metazoa; phylum Chordata; class Actinopteri; order Centrarchiformes; family Percichthyidae; genus Macquaria; species Macquaria ambigua. Next base: position 32,583 of record VMKM01002797.1, on the reverse strand, counting down.
ATCTCCTGTCGAGAGGGAGCTTGCTCCTTCGCCTTCTTGCATGCTGGGCTTCTGTACTCCTCCTGTGGCCTGCTTCTGCGCTTTTCCTGCTGTTTGCGGGAGCCAGAGCTTCTCTGAGTCCGTCCAGAGGGTGGAAGGTCATCCCCAATCATGAGGCCTTCCACCTGACACAGCCTTTCCTCTCTCACAGAGAGTGGTAGAATACTGCAGTTAATGCATGGGTCAGACAGGGCTTCTCTAAGGTGGCCCACCCCCAGACACTTGGGGCACAACTCGTGGCCATCCTCAACCTGAAGTTGAGTGCCACAAGATGTACACACCAGCATCCTCTAGTCAGATAGGGGGTCAGGCTAGGAAATCTGAGCGAAAACTGTGACTAGGCCACAGGACGCAAATCAGAACCTCTAGTAGACGTACACAAATGCAACCAAGCAAACAAGTGGCTAGTTAGTCAGGCTATTCCAACCCACTGCTAGCCTGTTCACCTGAATCGCTATCTATCCAGGTAATCCAAGCGAGAACTGTGGCTGGCCACAGAATGCGATTAGAACTTCCAGCAATATTCCGGCAGCTAGCTAAAAAGCCCACTATAGGCTCCAAGCTAGCTGTTAGCCTTTAAGCTAAATCAACAGTCTAAGCTAGGAAAACACCAGACGAGAGCTGTGGGCTAACCACTGCACGTGGCTGTGATATCTAGCAAAATAGGAGGAATCTACTAACAGAACAGACTATTTACGACAGTCAGTGTAGCTGGTGAGCGAACCAGCACAAAGACAATGGCGCTCGAAAACCTCCGGATAAGAAAAGGAAGAGAGGCAGGATAGCCTGTCAACCACAGCCTTAGAGGGCAACACGTTGCACTCCGACCATAAGTCACAGGCAGGATGACAAACACCAAATAACACAAAATGTGCTTACCTCCCTTGGACCTGCAGAGTACAGAACCGAAACACGGATCTAAGGAGCGATTAACCAGCGGTAAACACCAGCTAACAGTGAGAAGATCAAAGAGGCTGAGCGTAGGCTACCACGTGGTATTTATAGCTGGGACGCACAGGTAGCCTACACGTCATGCACGTGACTTTGTTTACATAAGATCCCGACCTGCGCGGAGCGCGAGGAGACATATCCACTTTGTTTACTGCCACTGGCAGTCAGGAAGGAATGAAACAGAACTGCAACACCTGTGGGAAAAGATTCATCCATGTGTCTCAATTAGCAAGGCATATAAGTTTGCATACAGGCAGGTAACCTTTAACTTGCAAATGTGGGAGAGGACTCACTTGTTAGTGCTTCATGGACAAAACACACCCAATCCCACACAAGTGAAGGGAAATGTTTTTCTCAAATCACATACCTGGAAAAAATCTGAAACATGACAATGTAGACACATGTTCACCAAATAAATGAATACACTTTTGCAATAGCACCATCTTTGTAATTGTAAATAAAGCATTTTCCATAAAGAAGAGGTCACAATATCTTGGTGTAATGGAGTATACAGTACAGTACATTTTCAAACATGCCATCAAGAGTTGTTGATGGTTTTCCATTATACTATCTTTCTTTAACAGAGAGTGCATAATTCCTACAAATGTAAATGAATGATCTCTTAAATGATTTAAAGAGAAAACCTCTAGTGATGTTGGATTACTTATGTCTTCATCCTGCCAACTACAGTCTTTTTCTTTGTCTGCAGCATTCCTCTTAATTGTATATTGTCATGTATGTTGTGATTGATTCAACTTGATATACTTTCTAAGGTGACACAAACAAATTGCAGGTCATGTACTATATGGAATTATTTTGTTAATATTATTAATATGTTTTAATAAAAATACTTGCAAAAGTTAAAGGTCTTTAAAATGTGATACTTGAGAAAACACCTGAGGATTAGTATACACATGAGAATGTGTATGTGTGTTCTAACAATAAAGTTTAAGATGATAATGTAAGAATACCAGATTACTTCTGAAGTCTAAAGCTATAAGCCAATTCTGTTCATCAGGGCTGCAGATGGGTGTGACTGACATGAATTATAAAAGTAGTCATAGTGAAGAAAATTTTCAGTGTTAAATTATATCATGCAAAAGGTGTTTTAATGTTGCAGCTCACTGGCTGGAAGTTAAGTTAAAGTATGATTTGTTTAGTAGTTTGATCAGTGGAAGTTTAGTAGTTTGATCAGTGGAAGATCCTCATATTGAACCAAGAGGAACAGGAGGAACTGATATTGTGACCAAGGTAAAAAAAAATGGCTCCAACTCAACTGGCTGCTACAAGAAATACTATTTATATATCATCCTCAGTAACACTCACAGGAGCCATTGCGCATGAGTGTTTCCCAATTTCATACGTTAAATTATATTTTTCTGATAATAGTTTGGTACGTTTACTTAACTAACATTTTAAATGAATGGGGTATGTTTACACAATGGTATTGGTAGGTGCGTTTATTTACCTGTTAAGTTTTTCCACCCCTGCCAATGTTTTTTTCTTATTATTATCGACGTAATATCTCCAAAAGACGTCAGTTAAATGTAGCAGTACAGAGAAAATAACCTAATTTCCCCGTGAAAACAAGCGAGATGGATGTTGAACCCTAAATGAAAGCGGTAAAATCAAAGCTAAATCATTTCCACTGTCGGACCTTTACAGTGTGATAGATAACTCTGGTCCACACTCCAATATAGTAGGTGGCGGTAATGTACCTTTACGCTGGTTGCCACCGGCCATAACACGCAAAGAGGAAGAAGAAGAACTTTACATTGTGACATCCGGCGTAAGTTAACAACACAACCGCTATACGCGTTAGCTGCATACACGGTTTGAATTAGCTCGGATATTGTAGTCGTAGCGCAGCTATTTATTTAATTTGTAATTAAGTAACAATGTCTTCAATTGAGTATTTGAGAGAGTTTGTCAACGAGCGACTAGCTGCTGCTGCTGAAGAAATATTCGAAGTTTTAAAACAAACTATCGTCGAGTACGAGGAAGTGATCGATCGTCAGCGCAGACTGCTGGATATCTACTGGAAACCCGAAATAAAGTTACACAGGATAGGTGTGTAAACTTAAATATTTTAATGACAGAAGAATTAGATTTATATATAATCCAAATTTTTAAAATATATTCTGGTATTAATTTGCCGCATGTCTGCATATTTTCTTTAGCATCACAGTAGTGTCCTATTCCTTTTGTTCTCTGTCCCTCCAGAGCTTCCACAGCAACATGTCTGTAAGGAGGAGGAGGTTGTCGCTGACCAGCAGCTCTGTATTCAGGAGAGGAACTCCAGTCTGGAGCAAGAGGACCCAGAGTCTCCACAGATTAAAGAGGAACAGGAGGAACTCTGCATCAGTCAGGAGGGAGAGCAGCTTGTACTGAAGCAGGAGACTGATACCTTCATGTTAACAGCTACTGATGAGGAAAGTGACCACAGTGAAGCAGAACCAATCAGTGACCAGCAGCTCCTCTCTCACAACTCTCATGTAGCTGAGAGTTGTGGAAAAGCTTTTAAGCATGAGTCCCATTTTTATACACACCAGATAACCCAGACATGGGAGATGCCATATTCCTGCAACACTGACTCTTCAACTTTGAAAAGGCATACGAGACTCCACACTCATGAGAAGCATCATACTTGCAAAACATGTGGAGGAGCTTTCAGATGTAATAGTGAATTGACAGTCCACACGAGGAGATTCCACACTGGTGAGAAGCCATACCTTTGCATGACCTGTGGGAAAAGATTTTGCACCATGCCATCATTGTCAAGGCATAAGAGAATCCACACAGGTGAGAGGCCTCATACTTGCAAAACATGTGGGAGAGCTTTTACCCAGAGATGTACTTTGACAGCGCATATAAGAAAAGTCCACCCTGGTGAGAAGCCATACCTTTGCATGACCTGTGGGAAAAGATTTTGCGCCATGCGACAATTGAAATGGCATATGAGAGTCCACACAATTAAGAGGCCATATATTTGCAAAACATGTGGGAAAACCTTTTCACATAATGGTAACTTGACAATCCACATGAGAGAAGACCACCCTGATGTGAAGCCGTACCTTTGCAACACCTGCGGGGAAAGATTCTGCACCATGCGACAATTGAAACGGCATATGAAAATCCACACAGTTGAGAGGCCATATACTTGCAAAACATGTGGGAAAGCCTTTTCACAGAATGATAACTTGGCAGTCCACATGAGAGAAGACCACCCTGATGAGAAGCCATACATTTGCAAGACCTGCGGGAAAAGATTCAGTGATACGTCTGTATTGGCGAGGCATATGAGATTGCATACAGGCAAGTAGATTTAGGTTTGCAAAATATGTGGGAGGTGAAACTCACCTACTGAATGAAATACACTTTTGCAATAGCTACATCTCTATAATTAAATGTAAAATGTTTTCTATTAAGATGAGATGACATCTTAGTGTAAAGCTTTCCTTCATACGACTGTATTACTTGTATTTCTGTTAGCTTCTATGAAACAATCGTAATCTCCCAAATGGAGGATAAATATTTCACAGTATTGGCTGTTAAAGTAATGGTATGATCTTGATGGTTGTTGGTTTTGCCAAATGTCTATAAATTAAGCATCTAGGAATCACTGTTAGTTTGATTGTAGCTCATTACCCATCAGACCTTCTCTTTTCCATCAGGAAGACCTTTTCCATTGGAAATTAATATATAAACACAACTTCATGCCACATAACACTCCAGTGTGGAACAACAGATACTCAGTAGAAAAAGCTGTTTACATTGAGGAGTGGAGATCCAAAGATATTTGGACTGTAGCTCATTTTATGGATGATAATGGAAATTTGTTACAGCATGAAGAGGTCTGTGCAAAATTTCCACTCCAATGTTAGAATGATAAATATGTTAAATTAGACATTCTGTACTCGAAGGTCTCCCCTGGGCTGAGGCAGCTTTGCATCGAAGGAATTGACTTTTGCAACATTAAATGTACCAACAGAGTTATTAGAAACATTCTATCAATGAAATGTTACCCTAACCCAGTAATAAGAAATATGTTCTCAAGGAATTTTGTGTGGAAGAGTTCAAGAAAATGATGATTTATTTAATTTCCATTTCCTTCTAAGGTAAAAGAGGTGAGCTCCAAAATGTTCTCAATGACCAGCAGCTCTGTACCCAGGAGAGGAACTACAGTCTGGACCAAGAGGACCCAGAGCCTCCACAGATTAAAGAGGAACAGGAGGAACTCTGCACCAGTCAGGAGGGGAGAGCAACTTGTACTGAAGCAGGAGACTGATACCTTCATGTTGACTGCTACTGATGAGGAAAGTGACCACAGTGAACCAGAACCAAAAAGTGACCAGCAGCTCCTCTCTCACAAATCTCGTGTAGGTGAGAGCCAAGATCAGAATGGAGGCAAGCACGGAGACAGTAACAATGTATACAACTCTACCTTGTCAAAGATTCACCGTAATAATCACATGTGTGAAGAGTCTTTAAAATGTGACACATGTGGAAAAGCTTTTAAGCACAAGTCCCATTTTTATACACACCAGAGAATCCACACAGGTGAGAGGCCATATATTTGCAAAGCATGTGGGAAAGCCTTTTCACAGAATAACTTGACAGTCCACATGAGAAGAGCCCACCCTGATGAGAAGCTGTACCTTTGCAACACCTGCGGGGAAAGATTCTGTAACATGCAACAATTGAAATGGCATATGAGAGTCCACACAATTAAGAAGCCATATACTTGCAAAACATGTGGGCGAGCCTTTTCACAGAATGGTAACTTGACAGTCCACGTGAGAAGAGCCCACTCTGGTGAGAAGCCGTAGTTTTGCAAGACCTGCTGGAAAAGATTCTGTGATGCGTCTGTATTGGCGAGGCATATGAAATTGCATACAGGCAAGTAGACTTTGATTTGCAAAATATGTGGGAACTGAAACTCCCTTGGAGATGTTTCACCGACTATATAAAATACACTTTTTTAATAGCTACATCTCTGTAATTGAATGTAAAATGTTTTCTATTAAGATGTCATCTTAGTGTAAAGTTTCCCTTCAAACGATTGTATTACTTGTATTTCTGTTAGTAACAGTATTTCCGTGAAACAACCGTAATCTCCCAAATGGAGGATAAATGTTTTCACAGTGAGTGCAGTATTGGTATGTCACTGAAACTTGTTTTGATGTATGTATTTTATTTTTATTTCTGTCCTTATTGTTTTTTGTTTTTGTTCTTGCTCAACTTGAGACAGAAGGTTTGTTTTGATAAATAAGACATGAAAATGTGTCTTGTTTGTTTGTGCTTGTCATGCTATCAATGAAAAATAACAACAACAAAAAAAGATGTAAAACCCTAATTGAAAGCAGAAAATAAAAGCTAACTGACTTCCACAGTCGGAACTTAGCAGTTTGACATCCAGCGGAAGTTAATACAACTGCTAGTAGTATTAGTTGCATTCACGGATTGAATTCAGATTGAATTGGCTGGAAGATTGTTGTCGTAGCGCAGCAGATACATATTTCTCAGTAGAAAAACCTGTGTACATTGAGGAATGGAGATTCATAGATATTTAGGCTGTAGCTCATTTTATGGATGATAATGGAAATTTGTTACAGCATGAAGAGGTCGGTGCAAAATTTCCACTCCAATGTTAAGAACTCTAATAGAATGATAAAAGCCATACTAATCTCTCTAAGATCAATAGTTAAAGAAGACATTCTGTACTCGAAGGTCTCACCTGGGCTGAGGCAGCTTTTCATCGAAGGAATTGACTTTTGTGACATTAAATGTACCAACAGAGTTATTAGAAACATTCTATCAATGAAATGTTACCCTAACCCAGTAATAAGAAATATGTTCTCATGGAATTTGGAGTGGAAGAGGTTAAGAAAATAAGAAAAGTATATATTTCATTTCCACTTTTAAGGAAGAAGAGGTGAGCTTTAAAAGGTATATTTTTGATTTTTTGGGGGATTTGCCAAACAAATTCTCAAGATTGAGATTTAATTTTGAAGTGAATAATTGTGTATTTTGTGAAAGGGAAATTGAAAGTTTGGAACATAGGTTTTAGCCTTGTGAATCAGTGCAGTCTTTGTAGAGTGAGATTGAGTTGTTGACTTGTCAATAATTAATTGTTGATTAAAAAAGACACGAAAATGTCCCTTGTTTGTTTGTACTTGTCTTGTTATCTCTCTCTATATATTTTTCTCTATACTATATATATATATGTATATATATATATATATATATATATGTATATATATATATATATGTATATATATATATGTATGTATATATATATATATATATATATATGTATATATATATATATAAAGATGTACAACCCTAATTGAAAGTGGAAATTAAAAGCTAACTGACTTCCACTGTCGGAACTTAACAGTGTGACCTCCAGCGGAAGTAAACAACACATCCGCTAGTCTATCGTTAGCTGCATGCACGGATTGAATTAGCTGGAATATTGTAGTCGTAGCGCAACTATTTAATTTGTAATTAAGTAACAATGTCTTCGGTTGAGCAGATTGATGAAGCAGGAGACTGATACCTTCATGTTGACTGCTACTTATGAGGAAAGTGACCACAGTCAAAGGGAAAATTCAGTGCCTGTCATGTGGCTGTTCATTCAGTGTTGATGGTAAATGTTGTTAATTGAAGCAATACATTCCTCAGTGAGTGCTATGTTGACCAAAAAAACTGAGTTTTCCTGCTCGCTCAGCTGTACTGGCAGTACCTACATGTACCAGGATGCATTGCGCGCAAGCTTATAACCCCTCTGAGCAAGTTAGCTGCTAGCTGCTGATAATCAAAGTTATACAACGTTGCCAAGCTACTATCAACACTGAGTGGACAGCCACATGACAGGCGGTGAATTTTCCCTTTAAGACCACAGACCACAGGTAAAAGGTCTTTTAAAATGTGAAACCATCAAGCAGAATCTCCTGAATGGGAAAGTGTGTCCAAACATTTGACTGGTACTGTAGATGTGTACAACATGGTGTTTTCAAAAAATTGTGTGAACAATGAATTTTTTTTTTTTTTTTTTAATGGCTGTTATTCAGACTGATGTTCCCAAATTGATGGATTGGAGGATTGTGTTAACTACAAGCAGTAACAACCCAAATGCTAGTAGTGCATGCATACCTTGATTAGTGCCTACAAGGAAATGTCATGCTGTTGTTTGACCTCATGTATGTGCTCTAACAATAAAGCTTAAGGTGATAATGTAAGAATACCAGATTAATTCTGAAGTCTCAAGCTATAAGCCCATTGTGTTAATCAAGGCTGCAGATGGATGTGACTGACATCAAATATAAAAATAGTCATAATGAAGAAAAGTTATTTTCAGAGTTAAATTATAACATGTGAAAGGTGTTTTAATGTTGCAGCTCACTGGCTGGAGGTTAAGTTAAAGTATGATTTGATACTGTTTAGTAGTTTGATCATTGGAAGTACCTCATATTGAACAAGCATATCTGCAGTAGTGGAAATGTAACTACATTTATTCAGTACTGTGCTTATTGATTGTCCTCAAATGGCCAATACTGCATGTAAATTCCACACAAGTATGACATATTGAATACTGTCAGTTATTACAATATCAGTTTTGAAGAATTTGTTCTATGTTTACTTTCATTTTGTGTTACATACAATACTACATTCCACAGGCAAATATTGTACTTTTTAGTCCACTACATTTACTTGACAGCTATAGTTACTTTGCTGATAAAGGTTTTACATAGAAAAAAACTTGTAATTATCTCATTAAATATGATTCCTTGTTAAACTACCCAGCAGTATGTGACCAAGGTAAATAAAATGGCTCCAACTCGACTGGCTGCTACAAGAAATGCTATTTATATATCATATCCTCAGTAACACTGACAGGGGCCATTGTGCATGAGTACTTCGCCATTTCATACATTAAATTATATTTTTCTGATAGTAATTTGGTACGTTTACTTAACATTTTAAATGAATGGGGTATTTTTACACAATGGTATTGGTAGGTGCGTTTATTTACCTGTTTTTCCACCCCTGCCAATGTTTTTTTCTTATTATTATCGACGTAATATCTCCAAAAGACGTCAGTTAAATGTAGCAGTACAGAGAAAATAACCTAATTTCCCCGTGAAAACAAGCGAGATGGATGTTGAACCCTAAATGAAAGCGGTAAAATCAAAGCTAAATCATTTCCACTGTCGGACCTTTACAGTGTGATAGATAACTCTGGTCCACACTCCAATATAGTAGGTGGCGGTAATGCACCTTTACGCTGGTTGCCACCGGCCATAATACGCAAAGAGGAAGAAGAAGAACTTTACATTGTGACATCCGGCGTAAGTTAACAACACAACCGCTAATCGCGTTAGCTGCATACACGGTTTGAATTAGCTCGGATATTGTAGTCGTAGCGCAGCTATTTATTTAATTTGTAATTAAGTAACAATGTCTTCAATTGAGTATTTGAGAGAGTTTGTCAACGAGCGACTAGCTGCTGCTGCTGAAGAAATATTCGAGGTTTTTAAACAAACTATCGTCGAGTACGAGGAAGTGATCGATCGTCAGCGCAGACTGCTGGATATCTACTGGAAACCCGAAATAAAGTTACACAGGATAGGTGTGTAAACTTAAATATTTTAATGACAGAAGAATTAGATTTATATATAATCCAAATTGTTAAAATATATTCTGGTACTAATTTGACGCATGTGTGCATATTTTCTTTAGCATCACAGTAGTGTCCTATTCCTTTTGTTCTCTGTCCCTCCAGAGCTTCCACAGCAACATGTCTGTAAGGAGGAGGAGGTTGTCGCTGACCAGCAGCTCTGTATTCAGGAGAGGAACTCCAGTCTGGAGCAAGAGGACCCAGAGCCTCCACAGATTAAAGAGGAACAGGAGGAACTCTGCATCAGTCAGGAGGGAGAGCAGCTTGTACTGAAGCAGGAGACTGATACCTTCATGTTAACAGCTACTGATGAGGAAAGTGACCACAGTGAAGCAGAACCAATCAGTGACCAGCAGCTCCTCTCTCACAACTCTCATGTAGCTGAGAGTTGTGGAAAAGCTTTTAAGCATGAGTCCCATTTTTATACACACCAGATAACCCAGACATGGGAGATGCCATATTCCTGCAACACTGACTCTTCAACTTTGAAAAGGCATACGAGAGTCCACACTGGTGAGAAGCCATACCTTTGCAAGACCTGTGGGAAAAGATTTTGCACCATGCCATCATTGTCAAGGCATAAGAGAATCCACACAGGTGAGAGGCCTCATACTTGCAAAACATGTAGGAGAGATTTTACCCAGAGACGTACTTTGACAGCGCACATAAGAAAAGTCCACCCTGGTGAGAAGCCATACCTTTGCATGACCTGTGGGAAAAGATTTTGCACCATGTCATCATTGTCAAGTCATATGAAAATCCACATAGGTGAGAGGCCTCATACTTGCAAACCATGTGGGAGAGCTTTTACCCAGAGCTGTCATTTGTCACTCCACATAAGAAAAGTCCACCCTGATGACAAGCCATACCTTTGCAAGATCTGCAGGAAAAGATTCTGTGCCATGCAACAATTGAAATGGCATATGAGAGTCCACACAATTAAGAGGCCCTATATTTGCAACACATGTGGGGAAGGATTCTGCACCACGCAACAATTGAAACGGCATACGAAAATCCACACATTTGAGAGGCCATATACTTGCAAAGCATGTGGGAAAGCCTTTTCACAGAATAACTTGACAGTCCACATGAGAAGAGCCCACCCTGATGAGAAGCTGTACCTTTGCAACACCTGCGGGGAAAGATTCTGTAACATGCAACAATTGAAAATTCATATGAGAGTCCACACAATTAAGAAGCCATATACTTGCAAAACATGTGGGAAAGCCTTTTCACAGAATGATAACTTGACAGTCCACATGAGAAGAGCCCACTCTGGTGAGAAGCCGTACCTTTGCAAGACCTGCGGGAAAAGATTCAGTGATACGTCTGTATTGGCGAGGCATATGAGATTGCATACAGGCAAATAGATTTGGGTTTGCAAAATATGTGGGAGGTGAAACTCACTTGGGAGACTTATTCACCTACTGAATGAAATACACTTTTGCAATAGCTACATCTCTGTAATTTAATGTAAAATGTTTTCCATTAAGACGAGATGTCAATATCTTAGTGTAAAGTTTCCCTTCATACGACTGTATTACTTGTATTTTCTGTTAGCTTCTATGAAACAATCGTAATCTCCCAAAAGGAGGATAAATGTTTCACAGTATTGGCTGTTAAAGTAATGGTATGATCTTGATGGTTATTGGTTTTGCCAAATTTCTATAAATGAAGACTGTCTTCTGGAAATTAATATATAAAACCAACCTCGCACCATAAAACACTCCAGTGTGGAACAACAGATACATATTACTCAGTAAAAAAACCTGTGTACATTGAGGAATGAAGATCCAAAGATATTTGGGATGTAGCTCATTTTATGGACGATAATGGAAATTTGTACAGCATGAGCAGTTCTGTTCGAAATTTCCACTCCAATGTTAAGAACTCTAATAGAATGATAAAAGCCATACTAATCTCTCTAAGATCAATAGTTAAAGAAGACATTATGTACTCAAAGGTCTCCCCTGGGCTGAGGCAGCTTTTCATCGAAGGAATTGACTTTTGTGACATTAAATGTACCAACAGAGTTATTAGAAACATTCTATCAATGAAATGTTACCCTAACCCAGTAATAAGAAAATGTGTTCTCAAGGAATTTGGAGTGAAAGAGTTTAAGAAAATAAGAAAAGTATATATTTCATTCCCACTTCCTTCTAAGGTAAAAGAGATGAGCTCCAAAATTTATTTTGGGATTTACCCAACTAACAAATTCATAAGACTGAGATTTAATTATGAAGTGAATAATTGTGTATTTTGTGAAAGGGAAATTGAAAGTTTAGAACGTGTTTTCCCCTTGTGAATCAGTGCAGTCTTTCTGGATATACGGAGCTGGCTACAGTCCAAGGAGATTGAGTTGTCACCCTTGACAGTGATTACAGTCATGTTGGGTGTTATTGTTGAGAACAGGAAATTGGACTTGGTTCTCAATATTGTATTGTTATTGGGGACGTTTTTATACATAAATGTACATAAATGTAGATGCTTTTAGACTAAACCCAGTTTGAACCATTGGAAGAATGAGATAAAAATCTTAAGTCACTGAAATGTGTTTTCATGTATGTATTTTATTTTATTTCTGTCCTTTTTGGTTTTGTTCTTGCTCAACTTGAGACAGAATGTTGTTTTTTGTTTTTTTGATAAATGAGACATGAAAATGTGTCTTGTTTGTATTTGTCATGTCATTAATAAATAATAAGCTGCAAGGAGGGTTGAGGGGCCCTCGCACATCTGCGCACGTCGGGGAGTGCAGCATCCGCCGCTTTATGACCAGACACCTGGGCACAGAGAGGTTAACCTGGAAAAATAGGAACATTCCCGGTGGGCCGGGGTGGTTTTTGGGCCGGGAGGGCCGGTGACGGGGTCGGCAAACACAATCATTTTATAAATAGATCATTCATCTCAGTGCCCATAAAAAATAAAATAATCAGGGTTTTCCCTAACACTATAACACTTAGGCACATCACAGTGTGTTAGTTGAATGAGAAGAAATTATACTGAGTTCTTTATCATGTTTATCTGTTCTCAGTCTGTGTTTGACAGAGTGCTTAGCTAAGCTGCTAACTTTTTGAGCACATTTAGCCCCTCATTTTTGCCTTAAAAAGACGTAAAAGAATAAGAATAATTAAAGCTGCAAGCAGCGATGAACGGGCCCTCGCACACCTGTGCGCGTCGGGGAGTGCAGAGTCCGCCACTTCACGACCACAGAGTGCAGACCTCAACCCCCCCCCCCCCCACACACACACACACGCAAAGCCTGACAGACCACCAACCGAGTACCAGGACCACCAAGTCAGAGCATGCACACGACCAGAGATGCCAGGGGGAGCTTGGGCTGAGCCTCCCCAAGCGGGAGAGCCCTTATTCTGGCCAAAACAGGTGGAAGCACAGAGTACCAGGAGCACCCAGTGCTTTTCCTGGATAAAACAAGTTTCAGCACCGAGTAACAGGGCAGCACCGGGGTAGTAGAGCACAGATTACCAGGACCACCAAGTGGAATGACAGAATAACTGACTTCCTGTGCGTTTGTTAGTGATGTGATTAAGAGATGTATTTGTTGAAACTGTAGCTTTAGTTGTTATTTTGTTTTCTGAGTCATGTTTAAATCTGTGGATCTCATTTTGAGAGCTCAATTGTCTCTTGCAATTACTAACGGCCCTGTGAGTTAAGGAAAGCACATGCAGTGTTGTATTATTACATTTTTAATTATGCTGCAACTTATATCTACCGTGCTGCTTGAATAAGCTGGTGGTGGGCAGAGCTGGACTGGGACAAAAAATCGGCCTTACAGCAACATGTCTGTAAGGAGGAGGAGGTTCTCGCTGACCAGCAGCTCTGTATTCAGGAGAGGAACTCCAGTCTGGACCAAGAGGACCCAGATCCTCCACAGATTAAAGAGGAACACACCAGTCGGGAGGGAGAGCAGCTTATACTGAAGCAGGAGACTGATACCTTCATGTTGACTGCTACTGATGAGGAAAGTGACCACAGTGAAGCAGAACCAAAATGTGACCAGCAGCTCCTCTCTCACAACTCTCATATAGGTGAGAGCCAAGATCAGAAAGGAGGCAAGCACAAAGATGGTAACAATGTATACAACTCTACCTTGTCAAAGATTAACTGTAATACTCACATGGAGTCTTTAAAATGTGACACATATGGAAAGGCTTTTAAGCATGAGTCCCATTTTTATAGACACCAGATAATCCACACAGGGGAAATGCCATATTCCTGCAACACCCGTGGGAAAAGATTCTGTCAGACATCAGGATTGAATATTCATATAAAAGTCCATACATGTGAGAAGCCGTGCCTTTGCACGACCTGTGGGAAAAGATTCATTGATTCTTTAACATTGAAAAGGCATATGAGAATCCACACTGGTGAGAAGCTGTATACTTGCAAAACATGTGGAAGAGCTTGCAGAAATAATAGTGACTTGACAATGCACATGAGAAGATTCCACACTGGTGAGAAGTCGTACCTTTGCAAAACCTGTGGCAAAAGATTCTGTGCCATGCCAACATTGACGGGGCATATGAGAATCCACACAGGTGAGAGGCCATATACTTGCAAAACATGTGGGAGAGCTTTTACACAGAGTTATCATTTGACAGTCCACATGAGAAGAGCTCACACTGGTGAGAAGCCGTACCTTTGCAAGATCTGTGGGAAAAGAGTCTGTGCCATGCCGTCATTGAAAGTTCATATGAGAATCCACACAGGTGAGAGGCCATATATTTGCAAAACATGTGGGCGAGCCTTTTCACAGAATGGTAACTTGACAGTCCACGTGAGAAGAGCCCACTCTGGTGAGAAGCCGTAGTTTTGCAAGACCTGCTGGAAAGGATTCTGTGATGCGTCTGTATTGGCGAGGCATATGAAATTGCATACAGGCAAGTAGACTTTGATTTGCAAAATATGTGGGAACTGAAACTCCCTTGGAGATGTTTCACCGACTATATAAAATACACTTTTTTAATAGCTACATCTCTGTAATTGAATGTAAAATGTTTTCTATTAAGATGTCATCTTAGTGTAAAGTTTCCCTTCAAACGATTGTATTACTTGTATTTCTGTTAGCAACAGTATTTCCGTGAAACAACCGTAATCTCCCAAATGGAGGATAAATGTTTTCACAGTGAGTGCAGTATTGGTATGTCACTGAAACTTGTTTTGATGTATGTTTTTTTGTATTTTTATTTCTGTCCTTATTGTTTTTTGTTTTTGTTCTTGCTCAACTTGAGACAGAAGGTTTATTTTGATAAATAAGACATGAAAATGTGTCTTGTTTGTTTGTGCTTGTCATGCTATCAATGAAAAATAACAATAAAAAAAAAGATGTAAAACCCTAATTGAAAGCGGAAAATAAAAGCTAACTGACTTCCACAGTCGGAATTTAGCAGTTTGACATCCAGCGGAAGTTAATACAACTGCTAGTAGTATTAGTTGCATTCACGGATTGAATTCAGATTGAATTGGCTGGAAGATTGTTGTCGTAGCGCAGCAGATACATATTTCTCAGTAGAAAAACCTGTGTACATTGAGGAATGGAGATTCATAGATATTTAGGCTGTAGCTCATTTTATGGATGATAATGGAAATTTGTTACAGCATGAAGAGGTCGGTGCAAAATTTCCACTCCAATGTTAAGAACTCTAATAGAATGATAAAAGCCATACTAATCTCTCTAAGATCAATAGTTAAAGAAGACATTCTGTACTCGAAGGTCTCCCCTGGGCTGAGGCAGCTTTTCATCGAAGGAATTGACTTTTGTGACATTAAATGTACCAACAGAGTTATTAGAAACATTCTATCAATGAAATGTTACCCTAACCCAGTAATAAGAAATATGTTCTCAAGGAATTTGGAGTGGAAGAGGTTAAGAAAATAAGAAAAGTATATATTTCATTTCCACTTTTAAGGAAGAAGAGGTGAGCTTTAAAAGGTATATTTTTGATTTTTTTGGGGATTTGCCAAACAAATTCTCAAGATTGAGATTTAATTTTGAAGTGAATAATTGTGTATTTTGTGAAAGGGAAATTGAAAGTTTGGAACATAGGTTTTAGCCTTGTGAATCAGTGCAGTCTTTGTGGAGTGAGATTGAGTTGTTGACTTGTCAATAATTAATTGTTGATTAAAAAAGACACGAAAATGTCCCTTGTTTGTTTGTACTTGTCATGTTATCTCTCTCTATAAATATATTTTCACTTTATACTATATATATTTAAAAAATAAAAATAAAAAGATGTACAACCCTAATTGAAAGCGGAAATTAAAAGCTAACTGACTTCCACTGTCGGAACTTAACAGTGTGACCTCCAGCGGAAGTAAACAATACATCCGCTAGTCTATCGTTAGCTGCATGCACGGATTGAATTAGCTCGGATATTGTAGTCGTAGCGCAACTATTTAATTTGTAATTAAGCAACAATGTCTTCAGTTGAGTATTTGAGAGAGTTTGTTAACGAGCGACTAACTGCTGCTGCTGCAGAAATATTCGGAGTTTTAAAAAAAACTATCATCGAGTACGAGGAAGAGATCAATCGTCAGCGCAGACTGCTGGATATCTTTTGGAAACCCGAAATAAAGTTACACAGAATCGGTGTGTAAAACTTAAATATTAGAATAACAGATGAATTAGATTTATATATAATGCAATTGTTTGAATATATTCTGGTACTAATTTGCTCGCATGTCTGCATATTTTCTTTAGCATCACAGTAGTGTCCTATTCCTTTTGTTCTCTGTCCCTCCAGAGCTTCCACAGCAACATGTCTGTACGGAGGAGGAGGTTCTCGCTGACCAGCAGCTCTGTATTCAGGAGAGGAACTCCAGTCTGGAGCAAGAGGACCCAGAGTCTCCACAGATTAAAGAGGAACAGGAGGAACTCTGCACCATTCAGGAAGGAGAGCAACTTGTACTGAAGCAGGAGACTGATACCTTCATGTTAACTGCTAATTATGAGGAAAGTGACCAGCAGCTCCTCTCTCACAACTCTCATGTAGGTGAGAGCCAAGATCAGAAAGGAAGTAAGCATGGAGGCTCAGGATCAACCAGAGATGCAGAGCCAACACCAAATAAAAGACATCACAAAAGCAAAAGTCACAGTAACAATGTATACAACTCTACCAAGTCAAAGAATCACCGTAATAATCACATGTGTGAGGAGTCTTTAAAATGTGATAAATGTGAAAAAACTTTTAAGCACAAGTCCCATTTTTATACACACCAGAGAATCCACACAGGGGAGAGGCCATATATTTGCAAAACATGTGGGAGAGCTTTTACACAGAAATTTCATTTGACAGTCCATATAAGATGTGCCCACACTGGTGAGAAGCCGCACCTTTGCAAGATCTGTGGGAAAAGATTCTGTGCCATGCCGTCATTGAAACTTCATATGAGAATCCACACAGGTGAGAGGCCATATATTTGCAAAACATGTGGGCAAGCTTTTACACAGAGTAGTCATTTGACAGTCCACATGAGAAGAGCTCACACTGGTGAGAAGCCGTACCTTTGCAAGATCTGCGGGAAAAGATTCTGTGCCATGCCGTCATTGAAAGTTCATATGAGAATCCACACAGGTGAGAGGCCATATATTTGCAAAACATGTGGGCGAGCCTTTTCACAGAATGGTAACTTGACAGTCCACGTGAGAAGAGCCCACTCTGGTGAGAAGCCGTAGTTTTGCAAGACCTGCTGGAAAAGATTCTGTGATGCGTCTGTATTGGCGAGGCATATGAAATTGCATACAGGCAAGTAGACTTTGATTTGCAAAATATGTGGGAACTGAAACTCCCTTGGAGATGTTTCACCGACTAAATAAAATACACTTTTTTAATAACTACATCTCTGTAATTGAATGTAAAATGTTTTCTATTAAGATGTCATCTTAGTGTAAAGTTTCCCTTCAAACGATTGTATTACTTGTATTTCTGTTAGCAACAGTATTTCCGTGAAACAACCGTAATCTCCCAAATGGAGGATAAATGTTTTCACAGTGAGTGCAGTATTGGTATGTCACTGAAACTTGTTTTGATGTATGTTTTTTTGTATTTTTAATTCTGTCCTTATTGTTTTTTGTTTTTGTTCTTGCTCAACTTGAGACAGAAGGTTTATTTTGATAAATAAGACATGAAAATGTGTCTTGTTTGTTTGTGCTTGTCACGCTATCAATGAAAAATAACAATAAAAAAAAAGATGTAAAACCCTAATTGAAAGCAGAAAATAAAAGCTAAGTAATTTCCACAGTCGGAACTTAGCAGTTTGACATCCAGCGGAAGTTAATACAACTGCTAGTAGTATTAGTTGCATTCACGGATTGAATTCAGATTGAATTGGCTGGAAGATTGTTGTCGTAGCGCAGCAGATACATATTTCTCAGTAGAAAAACCTGTGTACATTGAGGAATGGAGATTCATAGATATTTAGGCTGTAGCTCATTTTATGGATGATAATGGAAATTTGTTACAGCATGAAGAGTTCGGTGCAAAATTTCCACTCCAATGTTAAGAACTCTAATAGAATGATAAAAGCCATACTAATCTCTCTAAGATCAATAGTTAAAGAAGACATTCTGTACTCGAAGGTCTCACCTGGGCTGAGGCAGCTTTTCATCGAAGGAATTGACTTTTGTGACATTAAATGTACCAACAGAGTTATTAGAAACATTCTATCAATGAAATGTTACCCTAACCCAGTAATAAGAAATATGTCCTCAAGGAATTTGGAGTGGAAGAGGTTAAGAAAATAGGAAAATGATATATTTCATTTCCACTTTTAAGGTAGAAGAGGTGAGCTTTAAAGGTATATTTTTGAATTGTTTGGGGATTTGCCAAACAAATTCTCAAGATTGAGATTTAATTTTGAAGTGAATAATTGTGTATTTTGTGAAAGGGAAATTGAAAGTTTGGAACATAGGTTTTAGCCTTGTGAATCAGTGCAGTCTTTGTAGAGTGAGATTGAGT
The DNA here is from genome assembly GCA_008360985.2 of Macquaria ambigua. Classification (NCBI taxonomy): domain Eukaryota; kingdom Metazoa; phylum Chordata; class Actinopteri; order Centrarchiformes; family Percichthyidae; genus Macquaria; species Macquaria ambigua. Next base: position 13,935 of record VMKM01002797.1, on the reverse strand, counting down.
TGTTGACTTGTCAATAATTAATTGTTGATTAAAAAAGACACGAAAATGTCCCTTGTTTGTTTGTACTTGTCATGTTATCTCTCTCTATAAATATATTTTCACTTTATACTATATATATTTAAAAAATAAAAATAAAAAGATGTACAACCCTAATTGAAAGCGGAAATTAAAAGCTAACTGACTTCCACTGTCGGAACTTAACAGTGTGACCTCCAGCGGAAGTAAACAATACATCCGCTAGTCTATCGTTAGCTGCATGCACGGATTGAATTAGCTCGGATATTGTAGTCGTAGCGCAACTATTTAATTTGTAATTAAGCAACAATGTCTTCAGTTGAGTATTTGAGAGAGTTTGTTAACGAGCGACTAACTGCTGCTGCTGCAGAAATATTCGGAGTTTTAAAAAAAACTATCATCGAGTACGAGGAAGAGATCAATCGTCAGCGCAGACTGCTGGATATCTTTTGGAAACCCGAAATAAAGTTACACAGAATCGGTGTGTAAAACTTAAATATTAGAATAACTGATTAATTAGATGTATATATAATGCAATTGTCTGAATTTATTCTGGTACTAATTTGCTCGCATGTCTGCATTTTTTCTTTAGCATCACAGTAAGGTCCTATTCCTTTTGTTCTCTGTTTCTCCAGAGCTCCCACAGCAACATGTAGCTGAGAGTTGTGGAAAAGCTTTTAAGCATGAGTCCCATTTTTATACACACCAGATAACCCAGACATGGGAGATGCCAACTCTCATGTAGGTGAGAGCCAAGATCAGAAAGGAAGCAAGCATGGAGGCTCAGGATCAACTAGAGATGCAGAGCCAACACCAAATAAAAGACATCACAAAAGCAAAAGTCACAGTAACAATGTATACAACTCTACCAAGTCAAAGATTCACCGTAATAATCACATGTGTAAAGAGTCTTTAAAATGTGACACATGTGGAAAAGTTTTTAAGCGTAAGTCACATTTTTATACACACCAGAGAATCCACACAGGGGAGAGGCCATATACTTGCAATACATGTGGGAGAGCTTTTACACAGAGTTATCATTTGACATTCCACATGAGAAGAGCTCACACTGGTGAGAAGCCGTACTTTTGCAAGACCTGTGGGAAAAGATTCATTGACACTTCAGCATTGAAAAGGCATATAAGAATCCACACAGGTGAGAAGCCATATATTTGCAAAACATGTGGACGAGCTTTCACAAATAGTAGTGACCTGATGGTCCACATGAGAAGAGCCCACACTGGTGAGAAGCCGTACCTTTGCAAGACCTGCGGGAAAAGATTCTTTGATGCGTCTGTCTTATCGAGGCATATGAAATTGCATAAAGGCAAGTAGTGAAATATACTTTTGCAATAGATATACATCTCTAACTGAATGTAAAATGTTTTCCATTAAGATAATGTGAATCAGTGCAGTCTTTCTGGATTGAGATTGAGTTGTCAATAATGAATTGTTGACAAGACACGAAAGTGTTCCTTGTATGTTTGTACTTGTCATATTGAAATGAAATAAAGTTGAACAGGATAGGTGTGTTAAACGTCAATGGTCTTTAAAAAGCTAATACAGCAATATGACTCATAAATCCTAATGGTTTAAGTACATGTAGTTGTTTAGTTTGCTCAAATGTCTTTTCTGTAATCACAGTTACTTAGTATCCTATTTCTTGTGTCCTTTGTCCCTCCAGAGCTCCCACAGCAACATGTCTGTAAGGAGGAGGAGGTTCTTGCTGACCAGCAGCTCTGTATTCAGGAGAGGAACTCCAGTCTGGACCAAGAGGACCCAGAGCCTCCACAGATTCAGGAGGAACTCTGCACCAGTCAGGAGGGAGAGCAGCTTATACTGAAGCAGGAGACTGATACCTTCATGTTGACTGCTACTTATGAGGAAAGTGACCACAGTGAACCAGAACCAAAAAGTGACCAGCAGCTCCTCTCTCACAAATCTCGTGTAGCAGAGAACCAAGATCAGAATGGAGGCAAACACGGAGACAGTAACAATGTATACAACTCTACCTTGTCAAAGATTCACTGTAATACTCACATGGGTAAAGAGTCTTTCAAATGTGACACATGTGGAAAAGCTTTTAAGTGTAAGTCTGATTTTTTTAGACACCAGAGAATCCACACTGGTGAGAAGCCATATACATGCAAAACATGTGGGAGAGCTTTTACACAGAGTTGTCATTTGACAGTCCACATGAGACAAGCCCACACTGGTGAGAAGCCACACCTTTGCAAGACCTGCGGGAAAAGATTCATTGACACTTCAACATTGAAAAGGCATATAATATACCACACGGGTGAGAAGCCTTATATTTGCAAAACATGTGGAATAGCTTTCAGAAACAGTGGTAACTTGACAGTCCACACAAGAAGAGCCCACACTGGTGAGAAGCCATACCTTTGCAAGACCTGTGGGAAAAGATTTATTGTCATTTCAGCATTGAAAATTCATATGAGAATCCACACAGGTGAGAAGCCATATACTTGCAAAATATGTGGGAGAGCTTTTACACAGAGTTTTCATTTGACAGTCCACATGAGAAGTGCCCACACTGATGAGAAGCCGTACCTTTGCAAGACCTGCGGGAAAGGATTCTTTGATGCGTCTGTATTGGCGAGGCATATGAGATTGCATACAGGCACGTAGTGAAATACACTTTTGCAATAGCTACATCTCTGTAACTGAATGAAAAATGTTTTCTATTAAGATGACATGTCGGTATCTTAATGTAATGTTTCCCCTCATATGACTATTACTTTTATTTCTGTTTGCAACAGTATTTCTATGAAACAATGGTAATCTCCTAGTGAGTGCACAGTAGTGGCTGTTAAAGTAATGGTGTGATCTTGATGGTTGTTGGTTTTGCCAAATGTCTTTTTATGAAGCATCTCAGAATCACTTTTAATTTAACAAGGACTTAAAATCTTTGTACCTCAAGCAATATTTGATAGTTCTATATGAATCATCCTGCATATATTTGCAACAAGTCAGATTTTACATTTGAGAATGACTGACCACTGTTTGATATTACCATATAAGAAGTCCTATTAAATGTGAACGTGCCTTCTTTTTGCAATATTTATACACTACCTCACTTATATATCTGATAAATTCTGACTTTTTGGCATTTCTGCTTGATAAATGACAAATGATTAACTGATTGTCAAAATTGTTTCTGATTGATGCCAATTAATTTAAAACAAAAAATTTCAACAATTGTAAGTGGAACCAACCCTAACTCATTTCTATTTTCGGAGCTTAGCAGTGTAACATCCAGCGGAATAAACAAATCAAATTAATTGAGAATTGTGACAAATTGTGAGAAGTTGCTCAATATTTGAGTACCGCTAATGTATATCAATGTATCAGCAGTACTCAAGTATAAGTCATAGAGGTCCACTTGCAAACTTTCTGCAGTGTCACGGGTCCAGAAAGGTTTGATTAAGAAAGTGATATTTAAATTGGGTCAGGTTGCTTTGAGCCTCCACAGATTAAAGAGGAACAGGAGGAAGAGAGGAGAGGTTTTATACAGAGTAGTCATTGGACAGTCCACATGAGAGCCCACACTGGCGAGAAGCCGTACCTTTGCAAGACCTGCGGGAAAACATTCAGCTCCATGCCACTATTGAAAATTCATATGAGAGTCCACACAGGTGAGAAGCCATATACTTGCAAAACATGTGGGAAAGCCTTTTCACAGAAGGGTAACTTGACAGTCCATATGAGAAGAGCCCACCCTGATGAGAAGCCGTAGCTTTGCAAGACCTGTGGGAAAATATTCTGTGATGCATCTGTATTGGCGAGGCATATGAGATTGCATACAGGCAAGTAGATTTGGGTTTGCAAAATATGTGGGAGGTGAAACCCACTTAGAGATGTGTTCACCTACTGAATGAAATACACATTTTCAATAGCTACTGTTGGATAAAAAGATGTCCAGGCTTTGGGCCAGATTTCTAAGTCTGGACCTCTTCACCAACACTTAGTCTTCTGCTCAGTTGTTCTGTTGCTGAAGTCTCAAACAGGTTAAAAGAAAAGGCACTGGAGATGATCAGCCCATTCTAGGTGAAGAATAGAGGTTCCTTTACATTTTTTTCATTACTCTGCAAATAATGGTGACATAATCTCTAAACTGGGATGGCCCGGCCCCCTGTCCAAGCCGATTCTAACCTGTTTTTTTGCTGACTCGAGTATATTTGGTAGCTACTCTGCCAACGCCACAACCCTTAAATGGTTTCCAACTAACATAGGTGCTCGGCAGTAAATCTTTCTAATGAGCCTCCATGCTGTACAGAGGATAAGGGGGGCTGTGAAACACCACCGCTTTTTAATGAGCACAGAGGGTAGCATAAACGTTGGGGCGAAATGTGCACTACCACAATCCCTCCTGATACCTGCAGTAAATCTTTCTCCTGAGCCTGCTGCACACACGCACACACACACTCCTCTTTATGCAGGCCTTACATTTGAAGTGGATACAGATGATATCATTTACTATTTTATAACACAGCAAACTTATAATAAGGTTTTCACAACACTACATCTCTGTAATTGAATGTAAAATGTTTTCCATTAAGATGAGATGTCATCTTTAAAGTTTCCCTTCATATGACTGTATTACTTGTATTTCTGTTAGCAACAGTATTTCTATGAAACAATCGTAATCTCCTAAATGAAGGATAAATGTTTTACAGTGAGTGCACAGTAGTGGCTGTTAAAGTAACGTTCTGCTTTCCATCCGCAAGTCCTTCTCTATTGGAAATTAATATATAAACACAACTTCACACCACAAAACACTCCAGTGTGGAACAACAGATACATATTTCTCAGTAGAAAAACCTGTGTACATTGAGGAATGGAGATCCAAAGATATTTGGGCTGTAGCTCATTTTATGGATGATAATAAAAATTTGTTACAGCATGAAGAGGTCTGTGCGAAATTTCCATTCCAATGTTAGAATGATAAATATGTTAAAGAAGACATTCTGTACTCAAAGGTCTCCCCTGGGCTGAGGCAGCTTTGCATCGAAGGAATTGACTTTTGCAACATTAAATGTACCAACAGAGTTATTAGAAACATTCTATCAATGAAATGTTACCCTAACCCAGTAATAAGAAATATGTCCTCAAGGAATTTTGTGTGGAAGAGGTTAAGAAAATAAGAAAAGGATATATTTAATTTCCACTTCCTTCTAAGGTGAAAGAGGTGAGCCTCAAAAGGTATGTTTTTGATTTTTTGGGATTCACCAAACAATCAAATTCTTAGGATTGAGATTTAATTTTGAGGTGAATAATTGTGTATTTTTGTGAAAGGGAAATTGAAAGTTTGGAACGTATGTTTTTCCCTTGTGAATCAGTGCAGTCTTTCTGGAGTGAGATTGAGTTGTCAATAATGAATAATTTCAATAATGAATTATTGATAAATAAGACACAAAAATGTCCCTTGTTTGTACTTGTCATGTTATCAATAAAAAAAACCCCATATATATTTAAAAAACAACAAAAGATGTACAACCCTAATTGAAAGCAGAACAAAAAGCTAACTGACTTCCACTGTTGGAACTTAACAGTGTGACCTCCAGCGGAAGTAAACAACATTATTATAATATACAGAAGTCAGTTCATGCTAGACAGTTTAAAAGAAGATATCGTAACAGCAGAGAGGAGGTCATCATTACATGATTAGGGCATGCAGGTTTACACTCCATGTTATGTATAATGGGGATAAGTCAATCCAATCTGTGTCAGTGGTGTAACGCTCTCAAAGATGTAGAACACATTATCATGCATTGTAGCAAATATAATTCAGAGAGGGAGACATTAAGAAATGCAGTACATGAGACAGGACAGGAATGGAGTTTAAAATCATTACTGAGCACAGGACAGGACTTCAGGGAAATAAGAAGGGGGTTGATAGGATACATAATACAGACAGAATTAGGAAATAGGGTGTTATATATATATATAGATAGATAGACATACAGTATATATATAGTATATATACAGTATATGTGTGAGTGTATACACATATATATGTATGTACAGTATTTATGTATGCATGTGTATTTATATACTGTATATATATAGATATACACTGTGTATAAATATATTGGGAAAGTGTGTCCAAACATTTGACTGGTACTGTATATTTATAATATTTGACTGGTACTGTATATATCTGGCAGGTGCCATTGTAACGAGATAATGTTCCTCCATTATGACCAGTCAGTTGTCATAAAGTTATGGCTGATCGGTGTATATACCAATCAGTACTCAGTTGACATAACGCCTTGAATCTGCACACTCCGATACAGTAGGTGGCGGTATGTACCTTTGAAGTTCGTGTGCGATCCGCCAATAAAGAAGAAGAAGAAGAATTAAAAAAACATTTAAAAAAAGAAGAAGAAGACATTTGCTAGCAGCTTTTCCTGCACATGTATTGAATTGGCTGGAAGACGATATTGTAGTTGTAGTGCAGCTAATTATTTCATTTGTAATTAAGCAACAATGTCTTCAGTTGAGTGTTTGAGAGAGTTTGTCAACGAGCGACTAACTGCTGCTGCTGAAGAAATATTCGGAGTTTTTAAAAAAACTATCGTCAAGTACGAGGAAGAGATCGATCGTCAGGGCAGACTGCTGGATATCTTTGGGAAACCCGAAATAAAGTTACACAGGATAGGTGTGTTTAACCTCAGTGGTCTTTAAAATGCTAACAGAGCAATATGACTCATATCCTAATGGTTTTAAGTACATGTTGTTTTATTGGTTTGCGCAAATGTCCTTTCTGTCATCACAGTAACTTAGTGTCCTATTCCTTTTGTTCTCTGTTTCTCCAGAGCTCCCACAGCAACATGTCTGTACGGAGGAGGAGGTTCTGGCTGACCAGCAGCTCTGTACTCAGGAGAGGAACTCCAGTCTGGACCAAGAGGACCCAGAGCCTCCACAGATTAAAGAGGAACAGGAGGAACTCTGCACCAGTCAGGAGGGAGAGCAGCTTGTACTGAAGCAGGAGACTGATACCTTCATGTTGACTGCTACTTATGAGGAAAGTGACCACAGTGAAGCAGAACCAAAATGTGACCAGCAGCTCCTCTCTCACAACTCTCATGTAGCAGAGAGCCAAGATCAGAAAGGAGGCAAGCATGGAGAGTCAGGATTAACTAGAAATGCGGAACCAGAACCACAGAAGAGAAATCACAAAAGCGTATACAACCCTAACTCTTCAGAGATTCACCATAATCTTCACACAGATAAAAAGTCTATCAAATGTGACACATGTAGAAAAGCTTTTAAGTGTAAGTCTAATTTTTTTAGACATCAGAGAATCCACACAGGTGAGAAGCCATATTCTTGCAACACCTGTGGAAGAGCTTTCAGAAAGAATAGTGACTTGACAGACCACATGAGAAGAGCCCACACTGGTGAGAAGCCGTACCTTTGCAAGACCTGCGGGAAAAGATTTTGCACCATGCCATCATTGACAAGGCATGCGAGAATCCACACAGGTGAGAGGCCATATATTTGCAAAGCATGTGGGAGAGCTTTTACACAGAGTTATCATTTGACAGTCCACATGAGTGTCCACACTGGTGAGAAGCCGTACCTTTGCAAGACCTGTGGGAAAAGATTCACTGACACTTCAGCATTGAAAAAGCATATAAGAATCCACACAGGTGAGAAGCCATATACTTGCAAAATATGTGGGAGAACTTTTACACAGAGTCCACATTTGACAGTCCACATGAGAAGAGCCCACCCTGATGAGAAGCCGTACCTTTGCAAGACCTGCGGGAAAAGATTCTGTGATGCGTCTGTATTGGCGAGGCATATGAGCTTGCATACAGGCACGTAGATTTTGATTTGCAAAATATGTGGGAGATGAAACTCCTTTTGGAGACGTGTTCACCTACTGACTGAAATACACTTTTGCAATAGCTACATCTGTGTAATTGAATGTAAAATGTTTTCCATTAAGATGAGATGACTATCTTAAAGTAAAGTTTCTCTTCATATGACTGTATTGTATTTCTGTTAGCAACAGTATTTCTATGAAACAATCGTAAAAATGTTTCACAGTGAGTGCACAGTAGTGGCTGTTAAAGTAATGGTGTGATCTTGGTGGTGGTTTGTTTTGCCAAATTATTTATGAAGCATCTCGGAATCACTTTATTTGATAGTTTTGTATGAATCCTCCTACACATCTTTGCAAGAAGTCAGATTTTTCATTTGAGAATGACTGACCACTGTTTGATATTACCATATAAGAAGTCCTATTAAATGTGAACGTGCCTTCTTGTTTCTATTTTTATACACTACCTCACTTATGTGTCTGACCAAATCTTTTGCATTTCTGCTTGATAAATGATAAATTGATTGTCCAAATAGTCTGTGGTTAATGCCAATTCATTTAAAAGAATAAAATGTCAACAATTATAAGTGGAGCAAACCCTAACTCATTTCCACTGTCAGAGCTTAGCAGTGTAACATCCTGCGGAATTCACAAATCAAATTAAATGACAAATTGCTGTCTCTCTCTATATATATACACTACTCACAAAAAGTTAGGGATATTCGGCTTTCGGATGAAATTTATGGAAAATGTAAAAAGTTCATGCTACAGTGATATATCATGAAAGTAGGGCATTTAAGTAGAAGCATTCAATGGTAATTTCTTCATCTCAAACAATTTATTGAAACAAAAGCTAACAACAGTGGTGGGTATACCACAACAAAAAATGTCAATGTCTCAATAACTTGTCATGTGTCCTTGAGCATCAATTACAGCTTGACAACGACGTCTCATGCTGTTCACAAGTCGACTTATTGTCTGCTGAGGCATGGCATTCCACTCTTCTTGAAGGGCTGCCCTCAGGTCATTGAGGTTCTGGGGTGCGGGGTTACGACCCTCTACACGACGACTCTGGAGAAAGTGCAGGCCACTCCATTTGAGGTACCCCAGCCTCCAGCAGCCGTTGCCTGATGATGCGACCTTGATGAGCTGGGGCATTGTCGTCAATGAAGATGAAATCAGGCCTGTGTTGCTCATGCAGAGGCACAATGACTGGATTAATGATGTTATTCAGGTAGTATCGGCTTGTCACAGTACCATTCACAAGGTGTAGGGCAGTTCTGTATTGACTAGACACACCTGCCCAGACTGTAACACCACCACCTTCAAAGGCTCGTCTGGTGACAACAGTGGCTGATGCATAGCGTTCTCCTTGACGTCTCCAACAGCGTTGGCGGCCATCATTTCTGCTCAATGTGAATCGACTTTCATCAGAGAACAGCACTGAGGCTCACTGGTTCCTCGTCCAGCGCAAATGCTCCCTGGCCCATGCAAGACGATGACGCCTGTGCCTGGTGGTGTGGTCAGGTACCCTTGCAGGTCATCTAGCATGCAGACCATGCTGATGTAAGCGGTTTTGAATGGTCTGACGTGACACTCGGGGGCCTCTCACCTGCCTGGAGTTGAGTGGCATTCACCATCCGGTTCTGCAGGGCACTGTTCACAATGAAGCGGTCATCAGCATGGGATGTGGCCAAAGGACATCCACTTCTGTGCCTTTCTGTGACTCTTCCAGTCTCTCTGTGTCTCTGTTGCAACCTGCTGATGACACTCTGTGACACTCTAAGCTCAGTGGCAACTTCCCTCTGAGAACATCCCGTTTGAAGCCTCGCAATGGCCAGGTACTGTTGATCGTCGTCTTGGTCTCATGATGTCAAAATGTGAACAAAAACTATATATATATATATATATATATATATACAGTGAAGTGAAATAAATATTTACATATTCTAAATACTTCGTACTTTGAATGTATATCAATACAGTACATCAGCAGTATTCAAGTATAAGTCTTCGAGGTCCACTTGCAAAATTTCTACAGTGTCACAGGTTTGATTAAGCAAGTGATATTTAAATCGGGTCAGGTTGCACAGTTATACATTCAGTTCAGTAAACTGAATGTATAACTGCACAGTTTTACAACTGGTGCAAATTTGTATTTTCATGCATTACATTATGTTTGAACAACAGCATTTCTCAGAAGAATCACAGTCTACTATATCTTGGCAATCTGTTTCACAGTGAGTGCACAGTAGTGGCTGTTAAAGTAATGGTGTGATGTGGATGACCGATTGTCGTGTGGATAAGAGCATTTGTCAAATGTAAGAAATGTCTTGTCTTGCCAGCGTCTTGTAGTTTTTGTCAGTAGTTCTAGTGTGCGATCAGTTCAAGCGACTAACAGGCTGATCTAGTCTAGTCTAAGACTAATAAGAGAAAATAGCATCACTTCTTTTTTAATGAAGTAAATGGTAACATGTAAGCAGTATTGTAATTCTTCACCATCTTTCAAAAGCAAATATTGTCATTTTTACCCCAAAACATTTATATGACAGCTATAGTTACAATAGTTACTTCACAGATTAAAAAAGATTATAATAGGGTTAAATAATAAAATGCATTGTTAAGATGTCCAACGGGATCAAAATGGGTAAAACTGAGCTCCATCTCAACTACCTGCTAGAAAAGATAACTCACTTCTACTGAACTTAGTGTGACATCCAGAGGAAGTAAACACTATATAGTTAAAAAAAAATTGCAAGAAGGAATAGATCAAGTTGAAATGTGGGAAGAGAAATAGGGATTTAAGTGAAAAAACTAAAATAATGTTCTTCACAAGAAAGATGATTAGAGAAAATACTAATTTGAAATTGTATGGAAATAATTTAGAGACAGTTATCATGGAGAGAACAAAGTAGTGTGGATAAGTACACAAAAGTCATAAATGTGATGACTGCCTTGTAGGGTTGGACTGGGGAGCTGATATTGCATCTTTGATATGTGTGTGTGTGTTTGTGTATATATATATATATATATATATAATTAGATCAATGTCATGTCAGATTATGGGAGTGCAGTTTATGGATCTGCATCAAAAACTGTGCTTGGAGGATTAGATGTTATTCAGGTTTCACCTGTGTGAACTCCACCTGTGTGCCCTTCAAACTGAGACAGGAGAATTTCCACTGGGTTTATGCAGGAAACAGCTTCTTGTCAACTATTCGATAAATCTGAGAGGTCATGGAGATAGACACCCAACCAAGAAGGTGCTACTGGCCTGCTGGGAAAGGGAGAGAACATCAAAATCAAGTTTTTGCCAACTGTGATGTGGCCTAAAATCCCTGTGTGGTCACTAAAAACACTGTTGGTAGATTTGGAACTACATCAGATTAAGGCAAGAAATAAAAGCGCTTATTCAGTGAGTGAGTTTAATAATTATAAGGAATGTAAATATGCAGAGTATGTGCAGGTTTTTCTGACTGATCAAAAGATACATTAACAGATAATACAGGTTCCGAAGTCGCAGTTCCTAACCACAAAGGTGGGAATGGACTGAACAAACCAAACCAAACAAAGTTCCAGTCTGTGATTCAGTTTCTGCTCTGTACAGTCATAAGTCAGATGCATCCAGTAATCGTCAAGAAATTATGAAATTATGACTATTAAGAGAAATTAGGAGAACAGGACTGATGAGAAAAATCTGATAAACCGAACAATTTAGGAGTTCACTACCACCAGAAGGAGGAGGAGGAGCAGAAGGAGGAATTAAACAATACAGGTGCTATTAGCGTAAGCCTGGTGTTAGCATGTTATCAATAAAAAAAATAAACATAAAAAAAGATGTACAACCCTAAATGAAAGCGGAACAAAAGCCTAACTTACTTCCCCTGTCGGAACTTAACAGTGTGACATCCAGCGGAAGTAAACAATACAACCGTTAGTCTATCGTTAGCTGTTGGAAGACGATATTGTAGTCATAGCGCAGCTAATTATTTCATTTGTAATTAAGCAACAATGTCTTCAGTTGAGTGTTTGAGGGAGTTTGTCAACGAGCGACTAACTGCTGCTGCTGAAGAAATATTCGGAGTTTTAAAAAAAACTATCGTCAAGTACGAGGAAGAGATCGATCGTCAGGGCAGACTGCTGGATATCTTTTGGAAACCCGAAATAAAGTTACACAGGATAGGTGTGTTAAACCTCAATGGTCTTTAAAAAAAAAGCTAACAGAGCAATATGACTCATATATCCTAATGGCTTAAGTACATGTTGTTATATTGGTTTGCTCAAATGTCCCTTCTTTCATCACAGTAACTTAGTATCCTATTTCGGTTCTCTGTCCCTCCAGAGCTCCCACAGCAACATGTCTGTAAGGAGGAGGAGGTTGTCGCTGACCAGCAGCTCTGTATTCAGGAGAGGAACTCCAGGCTGGACCAAGAGGACCCAGAGCCTCCACAGATTAAAGAGGAACAGCAGGAACTCTGCACGAGTCAGGAGGGAGAGCAGCTTGTACTGAAGCAGGAGACTGATACCTTCATACTGACTCCTACTTATGAGGAAAGTAACACCAGTGGCACTCAGACTCTATATTTTAATCCTGACAAAACTCAGAGTGCAGCAGAGACAGAGCTTCCAGCTAGCCTGTGTATCAGTTGGCTAAAAAATGAATCTGACTGTGAACATTCTGAAGTATCAGAACCAATCAGTGACCAGCAGCTCCTCTCTCACAACTCTCATGCTGAGAGCCAAGATCAGAAAGGAGGCAAGCATGGATCAAGTAGAACTCCAGAGCCAAATCCACAGAAGAGACATCACAAAAGCAATACCCACACTAACAATGTATATAACTCTACCATGTTAAAGATTCTCTGTAACACTCACACAGGTAAAAAGTGTTTAAAATGTGACACATGTGGGAAAGCTTTTAAGTATAAGTCAAAATTGCAGAGACACCTCAGCGTCCACACAGGTGAGAAGCCATATTCTTGCAACACCTGTGGAAAAAGGTTCAGTGAGGTATCAGTATTGAACACTCATATAAGAATCCATACAGGTGAGAAGCCATTTTCTTGCAAAATGTGTGGGAAAGGTTTCAGATGTAGTAGTGGCTTGTTGGTCCACATGAGAACCCACACAGGTGAGAAGCCGTATTCTTGCAAAACATGTGGGAAAGGTTTCAAATGGAGTAGTTGCTTAACACTCCACATGAGAACTCACTCAGGTGAGCGACCATATACTTGTAAAACTTGTGGGAAAGATTTCAGATCTAGCAGTAACTTGAAAGGCCACATGAGAACTCACACAGGTGAAAAGTGGTATCACTGCAGCACAGAAGTTTCAGGTGTAGTCGGACCCATACAGACGAGAAGCTGTATACTTGAAAAACATGTGGAAGAGGTTTCAGTTCAGTAAAAAGATGTTTTACTGAAGTTTTGCTCACAGTTTTGCAATAGGTGCGTCTTTGTATTTTCATACATTACAATATGTTTGAAACGTTTGTCAGAACAATCACAGTCTTCTAAATCTTGGGAATCTGTTTCACAGTAAGTGCACAGTAGTGGCTGTTAAACTCATGTTGTGATGTGGATGACCGATTGTCATGTGTATAAGAGCATTTGCTAAATGTCATAAATGTTAATTTTTGGGCCAGCATCTTGTGGTTTTTGTCAGTAGTTCTAGTGTGCAGTCATGCAGTATCGAAAAACACATCTGTCAGTTAAAAGTAGTAGAAAAGAGTACCAAAGCGAGGTAGATGTACATCTTTGTTACTGATATTAAACACACAAGTTTGAAAAAAAATGCCATCAGTTGAAAGCGGAACAAAAAGCTCCCGGACTTCCACTGTTGGAACTTAACAGTGTGACATCCAGCGGAAGTAAACAGTAAGACAACAATACGGGATGCCTTTGACGGTGGTGGCGTGTCTGTAAGGCTCCGATCTGAGTGGATAAGCGATGTTTGAAAGGTTTGGCGGATTTGCAACAACTGTATCGTGAATGTAGAAATCATGGCAGAGAATTTAGATGATGATTGGGATTACAGTGGAATGGACTGGCAACAGGTCCATTACCAGA